>CM057004.1:42447260-42682763 GCA_029891345.1 Dryococelus australis | reverse complement strand
CCCTCCTTCCTCCTATCCCTTACTGCTGAACTATACTGCAATCTGAATGCTGATAATCAGTTAATATATGCAATATTTATCACCGTAGGAGGGAGATTGGCTCAAGGGGTGCGTAGCTGTTAATGACTGACTAGTAAACCAGAATTCCTTTAACACGACACTTTTATTGTAACATTAAATACACATTTGCGAATAAGATGTTTAACATAAAACTGAATGAGACAAAGCATTAACTCTTTCACAAGTTTACACGGAGTTACAAATTACTATAGAATTACACAAGAATCTAGATGAATCTGCCTAACCTTGCTAGATATATTTAACGCTTAGGTTGACTCGGTAACAGGGACTCGAGAGATAGTATTACGCCTAACTGCCATGCGGATTATGCTCACCATGTAAGAAGTGTGTGTAGATGGCCAAGATCTCTTCCAGGCCAGGATAGTAGAGTTGCCCTCGTCTTCAGCCTCGTCAATACCTCTCGTTGTCAACTAACTTAATGCAGCGCTAGTCTCTCTGGTATGTCTGGGCAGGGGGTGGCGTGATGCGCTCAACTTAAATAGTCTGTGGCAGTGGGTCACGGGAATTTGTTGATGAATAACATTGGCACTTCACTCTCATCTCTGTATCCCGTTGTACCTTAGGTTAAACATGTGCTGCCCCCCATGGTGGCCACTACAGTAGTAATAAACATTGTAAGTCCTTCCAAAAATAATTTATTAGCGTTCAAAGTTGTAATTCTACTTTTGAATCATCCTGTATGTATATCCAACACTATCAGTTCCATGTAAATGTCATAATTTTGGTAATTATTGAATTACTTAAAACAGCAACATGGGAAAATTTGCAGAAAACTCCCTTGCCAACATTGGAGACCATGTTGTAAAGTAACCTTGACTATAAAAACCCTTTGCTCATGTAAAAATAGAAGGCATCTTAAATTTTGCAACACAGTGTGTGTTGCCACTCGTGTAGCCGTATGTTTTGGTTCATAACATAATTAAATGACACCCCATCTGCAAGTGTTTTGGGGCACTATAATGACCCCGGCCTGTTTTACATAATCATCTCTATAAATGTGAATTATAAATTAATTGTAATGGATTTTCAATTTCTTGTACTAAATTATTTAAATCTTTATAACATTAAGTCCTTGATTAATGGACAGGAGTTTTGTTCCTATAGTGTGCATCAGACAAAAACATCAATTTAGTCACATTTTCCCTTAAGGAACAGTGTAAAAGTCCAGAGTTATGTTCTTCAACCTTCGAGTAAGGCTCACAGTTCCCTTAATATATCAGAAATGTGAGCAACCTTTACAACAAAAACTTACAAATTAAAAAAAAATCAGAAGAAAGATACTAAAGCTTTCCAGCCTTATTGTATTGTTTTGTCACAAAGATTCGTATAGTAGCAAATGACAAACATTAGGGACCTCATTGGTTCATTTAAAAATTACTGCATTTGTTGCAGCGTTATCCAAGTCTGAAGTTGACAATAACTATTATTCAGTCTCTAGAGTAGACTAACCAACTGACTGAAAAAATATGAGGCAAAATTTCATGCAACACTGTATTACATTTGTAACTAAAAACTGTACAAATTAATAGTGGAAAAATGAAAACACTGTAATGGGTAAACTTTAAAAAATGGAATGACTTGCAGAGTGTACACAGCTACTCATCTTCCTTTTCAAACCTTATGCACTTTGGAGCTAAGAGAAGTGTCTGGGCCATTACAACTCGTACAGCAACAAAGCTTCACTTCACAAAGCTTCACAAAACTTCTCTGATCAGGCCACAAAGACATCATATTTTTCTCATTGCTCCACTTTCGAATAGCTAGTACATTACTTTGGCAGCATAAATCAGTGTTGTATTTTTTATACTGAATTTTATTTTATTGGCATTCTTGCAGTTGGTGTTGTCAGTAGATTTCGGTAATACAAGTGCACTAGCAATATCTGCAAACCATTGGCTCTACTTGTAATGCTGTACCGTGTCCATTTTCATCGCAAGCGTAACTGAAAGCAGACTATTTTGCTGACACAGTAGCCTGCTTTGTTGCCATTTTATTGCACAGCATAACATGCTACAACTAAATTAAACTACTTATTTAGGGAAACAAGTCCACGTACAAGCCACAACAAAGGAAATAAGCTGTTGCGATACTTGTAAACAGCTTGCTTTGGCATTGTATGAATAGTCAGCCAAACTCTTGCCTTGTGATATCAATCAGATAATCTTTTCAAAACAGTAGTGCCATCCCTTAATAGCCAATAGGCATACTTTTAAGAATGACACACTCAATTATACAATGCAGTGCTCAGAAGCAGTCTCTATAGAATACCCATAGGTTTCTATCCCCTCTCACTCATAATTTGGGGTATGGAAACATCCATAATTACAATTTTAGCATATGTTGTAAACATTAAATGTAACAAATGATGCTGTGCATTATAGCAAATGCCTGTTACACTTATATCCATTATTCAAGTACTGCACATCAGAAAACTGCTACAATAAAGTGTCTGCCACAACAATCAATTCCTTTTATCTAATACTCAGCTGTGAAAAGTATTTTACAACAATGTGAACAGTGAACTTTGCTTATAATATTGTTTTGTTTTCTCATTAAACATAATGGGTTTAGGTATTGGTCTGTTTGTGCAGGTTACAGTATCTGTTCTCCATATTTAGTGTGGGTTTTCTACAAGTTTATTAGCCTTGTGTTTTCCTTTTTCGTGCAATTTTTATTAGTCTTACAAAATTTACAATTTGTGTGCCCATACATTAATAAATTGTTCTATGGATCATATCCAAACATGTACATGCTATAAGATTGCACTTGTTACACCCTGTTGTGGCTGGCATAATACAGACAAAATTTACTCTGAAATTGTGTATTCATGAGACATAATTTTCTCTCATATTTGAGGTCAGGAATAAATATTGAGTTCCTTACTTATTTGGTTTATCAAGAGCTCATTCTGGAATTCGTATTTGGTAGTGCAAAAGTTGTGTAGCTGAGAAACTTTTTTTAAATACCTTCTAGACACTGTTTCCAGTAAGAAGTCGATATTCTTAGATAGGAGGGGTTGCTATATCATATTGTTATGTATTTATTTTTTTTTTTCTCTTTTGTACCGAGAAGTTGGCATAATTATTTCATAGTTACGACTACCATGAAACTTAAGATATCACTTCATTTACAGTAGGTTTGTCAGCACCACTCCCTGTGTTTTCGAGCTAAGTATTTGAATGCTGTCAGTAAGATTTGTGTCAGTTTTTTTAACCACAGCACTTAATGTTGCATTTATACTATACCATGTATTGAAACCCAGAACCTGTATTTAGCTTTGTAGTGCTTCATAATCTGGAACACACATACAGACTCTCTTCCATTTTAAATTATTATAGAAATTTTCTGTGTTCCTTCGTAAGCACCATTAAGAGCGTGCCTCACAGCAAGCCTAACTCAGCTGCCGTGTAACACCTGCCTTTACATGTGCATGCGCTCGCGTCAAAAATGGGAGTAAAAAGGGAAGAATAATATCAGTTTAACACTTCAGTTTACGATACCAAGTATTAAGTCTGTTTGAGTTATCAGTATACAGCATTTCTGTGCACTTCCGATTTTATAGAAGTGTGTGCAGTGTACTCGTTTTCGAACGATTACTTGCAATTTTTCGCAGTGACAATGGAGGACAAAGCATTTGTTGCTTTGTTATAGAGCATCTCACTCGTAGATTGCAGTGTGCGGTGTAATGGACATTCCCTCTTTCTTTCCAGTACATGATTTCTGTCTTTAATGCTGTCCTTGTTCCTGTGTCCATTGTTGCCTGATATATATTTTGCAGCCTCAAAAAATAAGCAATTTTCTTTGCGTGCGCGCCATGCAATCACAATGATAAGGTTTCTCACAGGTTTCAGTTTCAAAGGAGCCGCTTAGCTTTGTGTCACAGGATTTGAGTCTCTTGAGAGTTGTCAGAGAGCTAAACAGATAAAATTCTCTTAATCAGGCCATTATCTTCATCACCCATTTGTTACTCAGCCTGCCAGTTATGTCGCAAAGCTGGAGCAATCTGGCAACAGTGTGCACCATTCACACTGTACTGCAATCTAAGAGTGGGACGCTTTATAGTAACGGAAGGTTGTTCATATTACGACGGAATGGAGATTTGCACTATACTTATCTTGAAAGCCATTTCAAAATGGTCTGAAAGATGCAGTTTTTATAGAATTATCCATTAATTTTTAAACAATATTGAACACTAGGACTCTTCATTAACACTTTACCTCCTTAGATTAGAAATTACCCTTGTGCAATAATGCCTGCATAATCCTCTAAGCCCTGGCAGTCTGCATCGCTGATTTGATTGGCATGTGATGCATGCTCTTAATGGGAAAAAAATTTGTGTTAGCATTAAAACTATATGTTGCTGGCTGATAACCGTACTAACAAATTTTACAGTAATCTGTAAATTCTTCTGTCCTCTGTAAAAAAGTTTCCAGAACATCTGAGATAACATACTTACAGGCAAACATAATAACTAAAACTTAACACAAATTTATGCAGAATAAATTAAGTTCAGTAGGGATCTTTTATAACAGAACTTTGAATTTCCAAGTTTTGACTTCTTTAATACTGTTACAAGATACCTGAGGGGCGTATCAGAGTTCGTGATAGATGGAGGTCTTAATAAAAATGAAAGAGCTAAATTTTATTTTAATTAATTTAAACAGTTATTATTTACAGCATCAATATAAAATCTTCCTCCACTATTACTTCTTTTTTGTTGCAGGCAGTACTTAATGTTTGTCTCAGCTTTAATTAATGTCCTTTTTATTGTGTCTGATTGGTTATAGTCAATTAACTCTCACTCATTATTAACACATGGTCAGTCTGTCTGTTGCCATCATTTGAAATGTCTTTCACTCATCCAGTCCAGTGATCCAGCTGAAGGTCAGGAGCGCAAGCCGCATAATAGTTATCGCGGCAGCATGCTTTTTGTAACAAGATACGCACGTCTTGGGTAATTGCTCGCCTGACCTTCCAACATTCCTCTGTTCTTGCTGCCCACTATCATATCACTACTCTGTTCCTCTCTTCCACTTGCTCAGGTGAGGCAAAGCAGCGAGCATGTAACAATACTAACAGTTTTAAAATAGCTACAGTGACTCTAAAACAATAGGTACATTTGGTAAAACAGCACATTGCTTTAGTCAGGAAATGAAGTTAATATAGTACATTTACAGTATCTTCACATTTTCTTGAATAAACCTTTGAAAAATCACGTCTTTTATTACATGTTTGGTTGTTTTCTAACATGTTGCGTATCACAAGCATTTTATACTTCTAGTTACATAAAAGTTTATTATTATTAGTTAAATTGAACTTTTACTTATATTTTATCTATAAATGATAAAATTTTGCAATTTTGCATGAGGGGGAGTTACCTGAAAGTGAAACTTTAGCAGGACATCACAGAAGTTCAAAATAACCATGAATGGACTATATGTTGTTTGCCTGAGCTCAGACCAAAATAAGTACTTATAGCATAGCAGTAAGCTGCTTGTTGAATTCAGCTCCATGAACAGCTCTTAGTTTCTATGTCAAGTTTTCATTGGAATTGTTTATGGTTATAAAATATTCTATAAAACTTGAAATTATGTATTTCATATGAGATTCTTCTGGCTGTGCAATTCAGTTGGTTTATTTCTTTTTTTATTTGAAATCAACCTTTGATGATCTCACTGTGGATGAGATGCTAAACCCAACCCACTTGTAACCGTTTAAATAAAAAAAAAATAAACTAATATAAATGAATTTGTTAATATGAAAAATGATATGCTATCATAATTAAAACTAGGATCCATATGGACAATTGTTTCATGGTACGTGGGATGCAAGGCGAACTAAAACTACTCAACTTCATGGAACTGAAATGTGAAAGAAGTGTTTCTTGTGGAATATTTTTATGGTGCTGCATTTGAGTTCCTGTGTACGCTGATAACCTTACATCAGTGTAAATATGCATTAATAAAAATTTAATTAGACTGCTTTGTGTTGGTCAATTTTTCAGGAAGCCAAGCAGGGCTGTGGATGAAGAGACGTTCACCTCGTTCGTTTGAAGATGTGCCAACCGTACAGTTGTTTTCTGCACGTGACCTGGAAGAATCCCTGAATCAGATACGCGAAATAATATCTGATCCTAACAAAGACTGGAATAAACGAGTAGATGCTGTGAGTATCATTTAGCGACTGATAAACAGATATATCTTATGTAAATTATAAATTGATTATTACCACTTGTTAACGAAGATGAATGTTTTAAACTATGAAAGTACAGATTTATATTATGAATTAATTATGTTGTGTGGAATTTCAGAGAAAAAACTGAATTGAAATAAATTGTGATATAACTTAAGTGAAATCATTTTTTTATGCAAGTATTGGAGAAGTTCAGGATGTTTCATAAATATTCATCCACTTTCAAAAGGCTAATCTTTTAAAATAAGAAACCAAGAACAATATGGTAATGAATGTATTACATGCTGTTAAATTATCACAAATGCTCAGTATACCCCACCTTACCCCTTCATCAATGGGCTCTGAATCAACTGAATGCCAACTCTGTGCTCCGGTTCCCACACATCAGCGAGCGTGTCCAGTCACCTTAGTTGCCGCTAGGTCCCTCCCAGCCCTGTAGACTGTTAGTAGCCAGCATAAAAGTTCTATTCAGTATGTCAGGACAACCACCCCACAACAGATGGCTTTTTGCATTCTCCATTTCAACAATTATAATCAGTGACATCTATGCAGCGTGATTTTCGGCAAGAATACGGCACTGCACCCCCACTGCTCAAAGTATTTTATGTTGCCACGAGCAGTTTCAACAAACAGGCTCTTTGTGTAAAGGAAAATCAATATGTTTCCGAAGATGTTGGTTGAATCTGGATAAGTTTTGTGAAAAGTTCACTAAAGTCTACTCGTCATGCTAACCATGAGCTAGTCATTCCCAACACAACTGTCTGGCGTGTTTTGCGACTGCATTTCTTATTCAAACCATTTGAACTAGTATAAGCCATACATCAGGGTGATAAACGACGACGTGTTGTGTTATGTGCATTAATTCTCAAAAAGGAAATGGAAGATGACACTTTTTTTTTTTCACACTGTGTTCAGTGACTGATGAGGCCACGTTTCATCTCACAAGTATGCCTTCTGCAGCTTACTAATCAATTGAATGACAACAGTATGATTATACAACTAAGTTCATAAAGGGAGTATGGGTCTCTAGTCCACTTAAGACTGTTTTTCAAGGACATTTTTCAACATGAGAATATTGTCACCAATACTTGGTGTGCGTGTCCATATTTTTTTTTTTTCTTCCATTAGCGACATACATTTTCCTCTATTAATTTTCGAAGAATCTATCAATATAGCTCTACTGCAAGGGATAACAGAAAGTAGTTTATAACTTTCAAAATCATCTTGTGAACCTTCCGTAACTATAGGAGGTTGCATAATATGTCTGCCATTCTGTTGGTACATCATCTCTATATTTCTTTCAAACAAATTTTTTGACATCCCTTTCAGTGAAAGATATTTTCTGACCAATTCTAGGCTCACACAGCCATATCTTGGGGCCTTTTTTTTTACTTTGGTATTCATTAATTATTAAAACAGATTTCACTGTTTTCTTACCTATTTTTTGTAGTTGTTTCTGTTCCAGTACCATTTTTTTTTTTTCAGGTTTATTTTCCAGGACTATCTGCTCTGTAACAATATTTTCTCTGGTCGTTGTTCATAATTATAATGCCACATTTACACACATGCAGATGTCATAGTTTCTGTATAATTTCATTTATTTAGGAGACATAGTCTTGACATTGAAAAATGTATACTACAAACTGTAAAATCAGCCTAACATACTCCAGCTGTGGACAGTAGGTAAGCTTCTGCCAACCCTGCAATTGATGTAGAAAGGTCAGACCCAGACATCAGTGGTAAACAGCAAATAGAGAACACGCAGTGCCACATGACATGAAGCAGGGACGGAGCATTTTGAATTTGGACCCAGTGTACGTAATTATACATACTCTGTACTTACAGCAAGCAAGGTTATTTTTAACCTATGCCACTGGCATTGTGCTCTCGCGCGTGGTGGTTCTATCTGCATTTGTGTTCACTGGCAAGCTCGCGTGTACATGTGGCTTCCTTCTCCTGTTTCCTCTCCCTGTCCCATATTTCTTGGTTCCCCTCTCCCTGTACATGCACTTTTAGCTGCTGTTGGCTGGGGCTGTCTTCTTAATGTGAGGCGTCGGCCTTGGGAGTTCACTTCTTGACATCTATTCCCTTGCTACTTTACTGCACTTATATCAATGCCGCTGAGTGATTTTCTCGGTGGGGCATTTGGCTATTGTATGGTGAGTCAGTGTGTATCTGCATTTGGCGGTTTTAGTGTGTTGTTTGAATTAGTTGTGGCATAGTGTATTTTAGTATTTTTGGGCCAGTGCTGTACATTGCAAGGTTCAATATCCAATGATCTTCCGTGTGGTGAACTTACTCGTAAACCATGCTACTGTTCTAGTTTAATGAATTGCTCATATTACTTTAGCCGGAAAAAATTACTACAGCTCATTTGTTTTGATAACAAAGTATTGGGTCTGAGTATAGCATGTATCAAAGAATTATTGTGGGTCTGAAAGGATTAACTCTCCTTTCCAGAAAGAAAAAAATGCTCTTCTGCAGCATTCAGCATGGTGTTAAATCTATTGAATGCTGCTAGTAAAGTTCTTAGTTTTGTCTGTTCCCCTACTGTCAAGACACTCAGGTTGTGGTTCAAATATTGATCATTCATTGTGATGCTCAAATTCACTGTACAGTATCCAGTGATCACCTTTGTTCACGAGTGACATAATTTCATGTCATTCAACATTTTTGTTAGCATACTTAGTACGTTAAACTACCTTTAATTAATTGCAACTGTAAGTACAGTAAATGCTTAAGTAGCTGAATATGATTTAAAGTAAACACATAATTTATTTACATGTTTTTAAGTGTCTTTTTGAAAAATTCTGTGATTTGGTATTATTGTTGTTGAAAATTCTATTCATAGAACTTTGTATCCATGACTTTTGAAATTGGTTAGTGTATTTTAGTAAATTGTATTTAGGTATATTATTGGAATTTTTAAATGACTAAAGTAATCTTTTTTTTTTTTTTTTTCCTCTCTCCTTAGCTAAAGAAGCTGCGATCCCTCTTGATTGCCGGTGCTGCCAATTTTGATGAGTTGTTTACTCATCTGCGGCTGCTTGAAGTCCCATTCCAAGCAATAGTCAAAGACTTGCGGTCTCAAGTCGTACGTGAAGCATGTGTTACTGTTGCTTACCTGTCTGAAAAACTGAGGCATAAATTTGACAAGTTTGCGGAAGGTATTCTTCCAAACCTCATCAACCTGATCCAGAATTCTGCCAAGGTACAGTATATTTTCACCAATTATATATGTTTAAATCTCTTAATGAAATTTGTATGTTTTGTACTGTCATACAGAATTCATATTTTTGAGCATAATCTGCACGTTTGTATAAATTTAAAAACAGGTTGTAAATATTTGAAATTTTGGTATGTCCAAATATGCATACATCACAATGCATGGAAAAGTTAATTCATGGATTACATAACTGAACTCTTATTTCTTATAAAGTAATTATTTTAAAAATGAAAATCTCGCTTCTGATTGTTTTTAAGGCTTACATGAGTTATGTTGTTTACATATTTTAAGGATTCTGCAGTATGTGTGGTATGTGTGGCATGTTGTGGATTCAGATCCAGTGCAGGGCATACAGGTGTTAGTACATTTTTTTATATTAACAAGAGTGGAGAGATTTGGATGGCTCTTAACATAGAGGTCTTGAGAGCTGATGAGGGTGAAGTAAGGTGAGTATGGAGCAGCCCCGGAATGTAAGGGCAGGGGAAACTTGAGATCCCTGAGAAAACAGTCCGACTAGTAGCATCTTCCACCACAATTCCATGTATGAAAATCTGTGAACGAATCTGCAGGCAATCAAACCCGGTTTGCCTAGGTGGAAGGCGAGTAGTTTGACCACTAGACCACCACAGCCTGGTACATTAGTGTAAACATTCATCATGTAATATACTTCTGGTTAGAGTTCTCCCACTGCAATAAGTAAAAATAACTACCATAAAATGAAAGTCGGTTCAAAATACTCATGATTGCTGCATTTTTCCTGAGGTTGGGTGCCAGGCACTTCAGCTGGTTCTGTATGTCTTTTTGATGCTAAGGTGCAAGTGCAAATGGGTTGCAATACTCTTGCACTAGGCATGCAACTGATATGTTACATCATAGATAACATGATACTAGCCCAAAGACCTGAATACTAGAAAAGATAAGATCAGGAACACCCAATAATCGTTATGTCAAGGTCAAGTTCAACATGTTAGGAAGACAAAACAGAAGACTGTGTTACTTTCTTCATAGAATATTCAGAAATATTGGTGGATGAAGTACACATTAGCTGAACAAGACAATGTATTTTTTAAGCACGTTACACACACAGCGTCAAGAAAGTTACATATATTTTGCGGGTTTTTTTTAATATATAGAATATATTTGCAGGATATGAATGCTAATCCTGGTAGAAATGTGTTTTTTCCATAGGTCCTAAAATAATTCTGCCCCTTCTTATGTGAATTTATATAAATCAAATTGTTGTTCGTGATATTATATGTTGGAAGACTTTGCTGTTCATGAAGATGTTATAAATCAGACTGCTTTTATTAATGTTTTACAAGTTCCTATATTGTACTCTCATAAAAAAGTTAAATTTGAATTTTTTATTTTAAATTCTAATATTTCATAAATTGATTGGTAATATAGGTGATGTTCAAATTTTGGTTCATGTACAGATTGTGTATAATGTATAGATGCCAGTAAACTTTGTCCAGCCAAATAGGTTCAGTGGTTTTTATTTTATGCTGACATAACCTCAATCATTGTGGCACTAGCCACACTAGACCTACTGCAACATGCCACTTTCAAACATTTAACTATGAGAGAAAAGTTTTATCAGCTTCATAAGTTTTCTAGGCCATAACTTGGAGATAGATTTTTGTTTGTTCCAGTTTTTTCTTACCTTTTCCCTGGTATTCATGTCTTTGAGCCTGTATCGTGTTATTTATGGTGTACCATATCGCTTGCCAGTTGACAAGATAGGCGCAAACAAGAGGGTTGCAGGGGGTGCAGCTGCACGCCCTGCACCCCTCTTGCATCATGTCATTAATATCACTAAAAGGATCTTGCCAATGTCTTGTTGCCACTCAAGACTGCATGTTTAAATGACCACTAAATTAAAAATGTGTACATATATTCTTTATATTTAAAATATCATAAAAGAAGATCTTAATTTTGCTTTTTGCAGCCTCCATCACCTAACCCTGTGCACGCCTGTGATTAACATTACAATTAAGCCATTGAATATAAGAACAAATTTTGTTATTTAAAAATCGGTAACACAAAAGCTCGGTCACTTATATCACATGAACTTTTTTCTTGCCAAATGATATCATTGCTCAGCAGTCTTACTAACTTTTTGCTCCTTAACTTTCTGAATTTGATTTAAATTTACCTAAACTCACTTCCTGTCCTTTGTTAAAATAGAGTTCATAGTAGTCCTATGAGTAATAAAAACACTCATTGAATTGTAATGTCTTTAGTTTTGCATATAGTGATAACTCTCTTTTGAGGAAACATTTGTCACAGAGGAAGCATACTAACCACTTTGTATTTTTCTGAGCTAGACCTGAAGCATTCCAAAGCATAGGCTGTTTGGTCAAAATTACTAAGGTTTACAGAGCTCTTGCCTTAAATAGAAAATTGTTAGCTCTGGTGTGTTAAGGTATTGTGTCATCATTACAAGTTGTGTATAGTGCCTACAAGTTATTGTGTATTTTTTCTTGTTATAACGTTTTTGGGCTGTCTGTGTTGTAACCTGTATGCGAGTGCTATGATAAATAAAAAGCAAGATGTATGCATTTTCTGTATACTGCTAGTCTTTTTGCGACAAAGTCTGAATTTATTAGGTTATGGGCCCAGAAGAGCGCCACTGTGTTTGATAATCATGTTACACCAGGTAGAATAATGAAAGTGAAGTAGTGTAATATACCGTGAGGGAAGCTAGTCAGCTTGTTTCTTGTAATAATAGCTGCTGGTTTGTAGATACAATATCCGCAGCTAACAGATACTAACTTTAAAAATTTGAAGTTTCGTGTGGTGTTGCTGTTAGACGAAAAAGGTGTGGTTGATCGTAGATGGTGACAAGAAATTAGAAGATTTGACAGGAGAAGAATTATAAAAGGGAAAATTAGAAGATAATAACATTTCATGCTTTCTTAACTGTGTAACGGATTTCCACATAGAATATGTGAGGGAAGCAGAGTCTGCAGGGGACATACTCAAGGCTTTGAACAAGGTTTTTGAGAGAAAGAGTGCCATTTCAAAATTATTGGTGTGAAAGAAGCTACTGACTCTGAAGTGCATAACAACTTTACAGGAACATGTTAATAAGTTTGACAACCTAGTATACGATCTAGAGGGAATGGGATCAAAAATACACCAATATGATGAAGTCTGCCACCTGCTGTTTACATTATCAGAATGCTATAACAACATCATAAATGTACTAGAAGCAATAGGTACAAATCTAACCTTGGATTTTAAGTCTAGACTTTTGGATGCAGAATTTAAGCCACATACAAACAGATGTTGAGCATGTGGAAATTACTGTATTTGTGGCAGGTAATAAACCCACAAGAAAATGATGTGGGTGTGGTGACTCTCTGCATATGATTGCTGATTGCCCCAAGGCAAGATATAATCACTTAGGTAGAGGAGGGTATAGCAACTGGACCAACAGAAATTCAACAGAACAAGGTAGAAGAAACCATCATGCTAATGGGTACAACACAAGTTACACTTGCACTAAAGAAAGTGAGGTTACGTTTATTGCTACTACAGGCAATGAAGAATCTGTGTTTGTTGGTCGAGAAGGGAAGGTACACGAGAAATAGTTTGTTCCTGATTCAGGATGTACTGATCACCTGGTCATGACAAATTTAAAAGACACTATGACAGATGTTGAAGATCTGGAGATACCCATCACATAAAGAGTGGCTAATAGTGAAGAGTTATGAGCGAGCCAAAAAGGAACAGTAAAGCTCCAGAATTATGAACTAAAAATAAAACTAAAAGCACTCAGTACCTAACCTCATGCTAAATCTGTTGTCTGTCAAGAATATGGTGAGTTCAGGGAAGGAAGTGATTTTCAGGGCTATTATTGCAGAGATAGTGGACGATAGTGGACTGAGAATGATGTGCGGAACATCAGGAAACCTGATATTTCTAAACTGATGAAAACTAATTTTTCATCATGTAAGCCTACAGAAGGAAAGTGTTCACTAGCAGAGGGAGAGGACCTGTGGCATAAAAGACTTGAACATTTGAACTGCAAGGTTTTGAAACAAATGGGATTACCTACATCAAGGAAGGTACATGATGCATGTTGACAGGGAAAGGCAACTATACAACCTTTTCAAAGTTGTGTTTTCCCAAAATTCTCCCGGTTAGAGTTACTGGACACGGATGTTGGGGGGCCAATGTCCACGCAAACTAGTAATGGTGAGCAATGTCATCAAACCATAACTGATGATTTCTCACACTTCTGTGTAGTATATTTACTCATGACAAAGGCTGAAGCTGCAGAAAATGTGGTAAATTACATTAGACACCTATAATGTCGCTTTGGAACAAACTGCATCGCAAGGGTGAGGTGCGACAATGGAGGCATTCTGTGCTGAAAAGGGTGTTCTGTTTGTGTACACAGCACCCTATTCATGTCAAATGAACTGTACCAGTGAGAGGATGAACAGGACTGCTGGATAAGGTTAGGACCATGATTGCAGAGACAGGTTTACCGAAAACACTTGTGTGGTGAAGCAATCCAGGCTACTGCATGTCAAGTGAATCGGTCCCCCACAGCTGCACTAGGAGGAAATATCCCGGCAGATATATATTTGGGTATAATGGATATATCGAAACTGAAGATATTTGGAGCCAAAGCTTGGATGGTCAAACTACCTACACAAGAGAGACAAATTGGACACAAGAGCTATCCCAGTTAGAATGGTGGGATATGCACCAAACTGATACAAGGTTTGGGACCCAGTGTCGGACAAAATACGCATATCAAGGGATGTGAAATTTAATGAAACAGACGTGTTCAAAGATGAACGAAAAACAGATACACTACAATTTTGGTTGGGTGAAGGGAGTTAGAAGAAAAAAGGAGGGTGTAACAGTCGAGATGTGACAGTGAATAATGAGGTAGAAGGTGAAGCGTTCCATGGGTTTGAAGAAGATAAAGAAACAGCACTGGAGTTCAAGAGGATGGTGAGGAAACCTAGACACTTTGAAAACTATGACCTGTATGCTGCATACTGTTTGATGACAGACAGCAATCCACGAACTTATCAGGAAGCAGTAGGTCAGAATGAAGAGTGGAGAATTGCCATATTAAGGGAACTGGACTTACATAAGAAGTTCCAAACTTGTGTCGATGCAGACTCACCCAAAGACTTAGAACCAATTGAGACAAGATGGGTCTTCAGTACTAAACCAGATGGAACCAAGAAGGTTCGACTAGTGGTGAAGGGGTTTCAGAAGAATACTCCAGAAGGCAACAAAGGATTTTTGTATGCACCAGTAGCAAAGGTCCCCACAATTAGGCTCGCTATAACATACTCTCTACAAAAGGATTGGACTGTCAAGCAAATAGATATACCTACAGCATTCCTAAATGGAACACTGAAAGAGGATGTGTATATCAACTAGAGGGATTGGAAGGAAAAATTAAAGTACCTGCTAAAACTCCAACATGCCCTATATGGACTTAGAGAGGCCCCACGTTCTTGGAACAAGAGATTCAACCAATTTGCGGAATAGAATAGGTTAAGGAGCTCCAGAGTTGACGTGTGGTCAGTAATATGGGTGGATGGCATTTTACTGTTCGGCGAGAATATAAAGACAGAGGAACTGGCTAAACTGCTCAGTTTGGTGCAAAAAAAAAATGGGTAACGTACAATGTTTTGTTGGGACAGAGGTGAAATAAGTGGGCACTAGAATTGAACTGTGTTAGTGTAAACTTATTGAGAAGATGCTAGAGCGGTTTAACGTTGAAGAATGTAAAACCTGCCCTACGCCCATGGAAGACAGAATCAGTCAGACACAGATATAGTTGTGACTGTTCCGTTTCAAGAACTGGTAGACAGCTTGATTTATAGATCTCAAATTAGTAGGCAGACATTACCTTCGCAACGTCATACCTAAGCCGATTTCTGGACCACTCAACAAGTTCTCTATGGAACTCGGCAAAGAGGATGCTACGTGAAAGGAGCAATGGACAGCAACCTGATCTATGAAAAACGCCCAGAAGAGTTCGACAAAGTTGTTGTCTATGCAGATGCAGACTAGGAAGGTGATAAGACAGGTCACAAGAGCATGAGCAGGATGGCATCATTCCACTGCACTAAGAAACCACCTTTTAAAATTATGATTCCTGCATTTCATGAAAAAATAATTCTGTATTTATGTAGGAAATTAAATTAATTTACAGTTTTATGCTCAGAAAACAGAATTTTGATAATGTGGCAGGCCTGACAGTCTTACTACTGTGTGGTTATGACAGTTACAGTAGCAGAAATGCCATCCAGTGTTGGGACCCAGAAGTTTATTTAGATGCAGATGGTGTGTGCTCACTATTTGAACCTTAATTCGTACATTATCATTTGATTTTAGTCTAAATTTGCATGTTACGTTAGAAACTTTGTTTAAACTGAATATTGTGTGTTGATTTGTAAGTGCTTCCTTTATCATATTTTGCTAGTAGACTCTGAAGCATAGTGCAGTAATGTATTTCTCTTAGTTATGGCAAATTTGTAGGACCTTAGTCAAAAGTATTGTGTGTGAACACAATAGTTTGATTTTGGTTTCATATTAAAGTGTTTGCGTTTTTGTATAAAATTGTAAATAAAATAATTATAATTATTTTTGCAATTTTTGCAGGTGATGGCATCAGCAGGGGTAGTTACTGTGCGTTTTTTAATTCGTTACACTCACTCGCATCGTATGATACCGATCATAACGCAGAACATGAACTCGAAATCGAAGGACATTCGGCGTGCATGTTCCGAGTTCCTAGAGCAGCTGCTGAGCTCGTGGTCTACGCACAGCCTTGAGAGGCACTGTACTCTCTTGCAGGATGCCATCAAGAAGGGCATAGCAGATGCTGATCTCGAAGCTCGCCTCTCATCTCGCAAGTGAGTGCTTTCTCATTATTTGTTTGTGTCAATTACCCACTTCTTATGTTGTATATACCAGCAAAATATCATCGTACTTAACTCCTTCATTAAATGAGTGGTTGTTCTTAACATTCATCACCATGAAAAAGTTTTCTCTCTGGGTTCAGAATTGTTGGTCTACACTTAACATAGAGATCTTGAGTACTGGTGAGGGTGAAATGAGGTGAAGACGGAGCAGCGACAGAATGTAAGAGGAGGGGAAATGAATGTGCCCCGAGAAAACCCATGAGCCAATGGCATAGTCTCAACGTTTCCCACGTGTGAAAATCCACATGACCTAATTGGGAATCAAGCCTGGTTCTCCATGGTTGGAGGAAAGTAGTCTGTCTGCTACATTACAGTGGTGCCCAAGTTTTATTTTGATACACTTAAATTATTCCCCAATATTTTTCAGTTAAAAAAAAATTCTTTCAAAGCCTTATGAAACTACATTTCCTCTTTGTTAAAATACAGACAAGTTATACTGGAGTTGTTGTGTTCTGATTGTGCAGAGCGTATTGGAGCTTCCGCAGCCATTTTCCTGAACAAGCAGAGGCATTGCTCAATTCCCTCGACATTTCATACAAAAGGGCTCTGAACGGTGACCTGACAATGTCGAACAGCAGCAGCAGTAACTCCCTCAACCAGCAGGGTCGATACGGAACAACGCCTCGACCTCGCTTCACAGGCAGTGCAACTGGTAAGAATTGCAGCAATGCGATACATCAAGGGCTCTCATCTGCATTTACCATCAAAGTTTAAGCTTTGTTTTGTTGGTTTCTAAAATCGTGCAATGGGCACGCTCATATTTGAATAGCATTACTATAACCTTTCTTAATGAACTTTAAAGATTCCTTAGAACTATTATTTGTGTATGTGGAATGATCAATGTATCAATTAAGTGTGTACTTACTGTCAACTCTCACTAAACCGTGATAATTGGGACCATCGGATACATAGGAAAGCTGTCGTAAAAAATTTGGTAGAGCAAACTTGCTGTTTTACACGGATATATCAACTTTATAGTATGTACAGAGATCTTGATTGCTACCATGACTTCCATAAGTCTTCATAATGGAATAATTCAATTATGTCAGTTTTGTTTGCAATTTAAATAAAATTAATATTATATAACAATTTTTAAAAACTAATGCAGTAAAAGTAAGTTTAGTGAGTTATTAGTTACGAGAAGAGGGGATCACAAGTACTTAAAAAAATCTTCCTTTTGAATGTACAGTAGAACCTTTCAAAAATGACCTGTCACTGCTTCCTTAAATTAAGTCGCTATGGAAAGATTGCTATAAATATTTTGGGAAATTTTGGACAGATTTCCAACCCATAACCCTTGTACATCAAAATTGCAGTTTTTGCATGAAACCGGTGTTCAATTAATTGTCTCTAGTGCAAAAGTTACACTTTTTAAATTTAGATATTAATTTATTTCGATGGGCATATATTTTCTGAAAAAAATTATACCAGTGCGGCATATATTTAGCCTCCCCTTGTCTTTCAAAATATTAACAACGAGCAGTGCTGGGATTTATATAGTATCCTAAGCCCATCTTCATTCATCTGGCATAAAATTAAAAGATTTTGAATTGAATATTTATTTAATTTAATAGGCACACGCCTTATAAATAAATTCATACCACTGAAGGGTGTCTATAAACTTCTTTGTTGCCAAACAATTATTAAAACTGTAACACTGTCCATTGCCTACTTTTTTTTCCTAATGCAAATTCAATGTTTAGTTGGGATATTTCAACAAAATGTTACTTTATATTAATAAACAGACATCTTTCAAACCTGTGCATCGGGAGTAAGGGCACTATGGAAGTTTACAGTAGTGCTCTTTATGTCAATACCATTGGGGGCTCTTGTGCCCTTTCCTACTGGCTAAACAGCATTCCTTTTTGAAGATAATGCTTTGAAACCCAGAAAAGAACGAAAAATACATTAAACCCATGTCAAAACCTCAGTTTTATAAAATCTGCATAGTGTCCTTTACCTCTGATGCACAGAAATAAAATTATATCACGTAAAGCTATCTGTGACCTTTGTCGCTAGGCAGTTACCCTGTCTCCTTTTCTCCGAGCGCTAATTCAATGTTTGTTGGCCTTCAATGTAACAATCTGAGGATATTTCAACTACAGTTGTGTCTGTTCCATTTTTTTTTATTGGTTCTTGCTTTGGTTCTGGTTCTTAAAAATAGATTCTCTGTTCTTTTTTTTTTATCAAAAGTGTAGTGAAACTTTTTCAAAATCTAGCTTACCTGTGACTTGTGTATTTTGGTACGGATGAACTTGTACGTCCCATTTTCAACAAAGAAATATTTGTTAAGTGTGTTTTTGAGTTTGATGTTTATTTCATCTCACCCCAAGAAATCAGTTTACACAGTTAAAACGTTGCACAGAATTACTTACTGCACTTATTTGCTTTTTATCTCGTTCGTCTATAGTAAAGAACTACATTTTGGGTACCAACACCATGTGGAAATTTCGTCACCCGACCTCTTGGCCGGCGTAAGGCTGCCGCTTGTCGCTCGCGTACAAGTTATGTGTGTAATGTGGTTGGTGTATGTGTTCCGTATGCGCTGAAGCCCACAAGGGACGTTACAACATGTTTTAATTTTAAGAAATTACTTTGAATTGACACGTGCCGCTTCTACACCTATTAAATAAGACTCCGACTCATCGCCTAGGAGTAATGCTTCCATCTCTACAGACGTGAGCAACACGTTGCCTACCCGTACAGGCAATGAGAACTTCTGTGTTATTCCTTCTCACCTGCAAGTCAGTCCCCCCCCCCCCCCCTCACACACTATGCTCGACCTTGACGCCTACAAGCTACCACTATATAAGTCCGGCCACAGCTGAGCTCTGGAGTCATTCTTTCTCATCTCTTGCACCACCCACAACTCTCTTAGTGCTCGGGAGCTCTAGATAAGTTCGAAGCCTACAAGTACACCTTCGTGGCAACCAACTACATATGTCGACAACCAGTCAACCCAGCGACATACAAACATAAACTTTCTTTTAACTTTATTTGTCGCCTATAGACTCCTTTAATTAGTAGTTTAACTGTAACTCTTATTTTAGTCTAGAATTAGCTTTTCCTGTTTATTTAGAACCAGGTCACCTACACCTGGAACCACGCAGTTACCTTCAACTATCCTTGACTTGGTAGGATGTAGCACGGGTCACATGTGTATTGAACTTTCAATAAACACACTTTGCTTTCTACTTTGCTACTTTTATTTCCAGGGTATATAGCTGTATTCACAGTTGGAGGTAGATTACGCTGTGCACTGCCAACAGAATCCAGGGAAGTTATCAAACCGAACTAAGACATACACATTAGAAGGCTACCTGTTTCTTCCCATCAAACACACAACACACTGCCAGGAGTTGGAATAAGGTGTCTGCCAGTCTCCGGCTCTCACGTGGTGCTAAACATAAGTTGCACAAGGAGCCTGCCATCTTGGTACACTAGCAGAAGGGTAAATCCACTTCCCGATGCCCCATTCCAAACAGAGGTGGCTGAAGGAGTCCGGCACATTCTCTTGACCTCTGGAAAATCGCACGAGTATCAGCCCTCCCTGGTGTCTCATATAACTAGCCTAGAACCTCAAGCACAAGCCCTCAGGCATTTGCAATACCCAGTGAAAGGAAAGTGACATACCCAGAGATCTTTTCGACACTCCAGTGAACAATGGCCCGACACAGGACCTTTAGTAGGTAGCAGAACACTTGAGCCAACCCGATCAGCTACCTACGCCAGTCATCGCGTACTTAATTCCACCCATACTGCTTCCTCCTCTTCAACCGAAAACTCGGTTCATTCCAACCTTCTCCACTGTACCTGTATTTGCACCCATCAGCACAGATGCCACTCCAGCAACCCGTCACCCAGGTATCGCCAAGAGACCAGGGGCACCTAAGTGTAGAATTGTTATACCCACACCTGATTTTATGCCATGCCGCGAAGCAACCCGGCCAGTTCTATATAATGGTAAGCCACCAATGTCCCATCCAGAACTGAAACCCCTAACATTATAGAAGTGCCTGGCTTAACTTCTAGCCAAAAAAATGGACACCCTCTACTGTGTCAGATGAGTGAGTATATATTCCCGGTACGTCACACATCATTACTATGGTTCTGGTGTTAAGTTTCTGTATGAGAGAATAAAGTCCCGGTCACTTGCTGTCTCTCGTATGGGCCTGGTGTTTACGAGGATAGGTACTAGGATTATGGGAGCGATATTCATAAGTTGGTAAAACAGTGTTCATTTCTTGTTACGGAAATAAACAGTGATGGTGAAGTACTACCTTGTATCCATGTGAGTTTACGGAAGTCAAAACATCTTGCGTGAACACAGGTGAAGGCTACCTGTTTCTAGACTATCAGGGTAGGCAGTAAAGTAGCTATCAAAACAACTCTGACTTTTAGTTATACTAAGACTGTTGTCTAGAAGGGACCAGTATGTGTCATTGTTATCTGCGATGCAAGACTAGTGAAGAGAAGGATCGTCGGCCCTGAAGATGCGGTAAAGTCTTTAGGAGCAGAATGTCTTCGGCACCACAAGTGCACGATGAAGACCAAGGTAGGAGCTGATAGTTCTCACGGCACTGAGAGGTGGGGTGAGGGAACAAGATGGACGTCAGTTGCTTGAAGACTGGTCAGGAGCCTTGTTGCTGTCCTCTATTTATACTTCTCGGCGACGTACCCCTTACTTGCCTTGCTTAGGGGGTTGTCTTGGAGAGGGGTTAAGTGTGTGACATAGATCCTCGACGTTAGTGACGGGCGCTGAATCCAGGTTCATGTCTTTGTGCTCATACTAGTAGTGGCATCTGGCAGCACGCTACTGTACTCTGCGCAAGTCGATGCATGGCTTCGGTGGCTCAGGCGGCGAATAATTATATCTGGCGTGGAACATCCGTCCTTTGCCTTGGGTAGATAAAACAATTCCTGATGTCTCGTTGTTGGTGACGGCAAATCAAACTCTGTTGCATTAACTCCCAATTCAGTTGCACTGATGTCAAAGTCAATATGTAGAACGACATCACATGTCAAATGTAACAGTTTTGTGTGTAGTTTCTTTACTGCCTGAAGTGATATTGTATTAATTACATGTCAGGTGGCACCAAATTCTAACGAGCACGTTGTTGACTCCATTTGTGTAGTCTAGCACCTTTCCAGTCATGTTGCAGTGTAAGGTTTGTTCTGTGGCCAACATAACAATAGAAAAGTAAGAAAATGTATGTTCCGACGTCAAATAAGTAGCCCCGAGGTGACGTTATGCCCTGTTAGTATCTGCTTACCACGTGGCAGTGTGCATATTCATGGCCTGGCGCCCTGGGAATTTACCTTTTATACATTTTCACTTATTACCATTTGATGCCTGTAACAACTTGATAATAAAAATTTATTAACCTCAAAATGCTCCAAGTGTTTTGATTTTGTCAATGATGAATTACCAATTCGTAATGACTATAGTTTCCACTGATGGCGTATCAGCAGTTTACATGGATGTTATTTTTCCATAACAAATCTCTTGAATAGTTTATTGGATTGATGGTAGTGTTGCTAGTGTTGATATTACGGAAAATGTAGTATATTCTGCACATACCAGGATTCTGCAACATTTGTTGTATTTACTTTTAGTTCATTGCTTACAGACTTGTTTATTTACAGTAGCAAATTTTTGTTTTCGAGATGTGTGCTAATTTTCTGGTGAATAGATTTTTACCTATAAATTATTTTTGTACATAGTGTGAATTTGGTGGGAAGAATGTCTGTGGCTATTATAAATAGTCAGGTAACCAAAAATATAACTCTGGTTGTCAGGCACGCAGGTACATAGGACCCTTTTAAGGAAGAGCCAAAGCAACTAGAGATGGCTATGCCTAAGGCCAGTAAAGCACCCACCAAGAGAAATGCAACATGCATCAACTGAAAGAAGTGCAACAAATTTATTTTTCTGTAGATTTTCCTCAAATTTTATACAGTTCCTCAAAAACAGGTCATTGTAGAAAGAAGGTTGCCATGAATGGGGTCAATGAGAGAGGTTCTCCTGTGCAGATAGAGCAACACGCAGTTTGTAGTTGTCATGTTGACAAGATATTGTGATATGCTTATCCCCATTTCCATATATATATAATATGCAGATGAGCCAAAAATTGTATTGCTGAAGCACAAATGTGTGCAGGAGTATACTGTTTTCTGTTGATTTTTATTAGACTATTACATACGTAGCTGTATTAATAGAAATGCAGGAGCAAAACTATGCTTGTTCTTATGTGTGCCCTAGTTTTTTATAATTTTCTTTTACTGTTTAGTATTTAAGTTTTCTTATTGTTTATATTACTTTTAATATATTGTATACTTTGTGGTTCAAACTATTTCAGGATGCATGCAACCTCCCTACAAACGTGAACTATTCAGAAGTGTAGGGAGACCATTGAAAACAAAACCTTTACCCATACTCTCAGTTGGATCTTCAGGTATTCATCTGCAAACACCAAAACTTCTCAAAGTAACCTCTAGTGGTTATACATTAAGCCACAAGAAAATTGTCACTTTGCCATGCAGTAGTTTGAACAGAAAGAGAAAGTCACGTCTTAGTGTTTCAAAAACTCCTAATAAAAACATCAGAAAGAAATCTTTAGTATTTCTGGTGCCACGTACGCCATGTAACAGAAATGAATTTACGCCATGCAAGTCGGATGGGATGACGTACTCCATTACCACTCCATCATCGTGCAAGCAGTCTGGACCTGCTGAAAAGAAGAAATTGAATATGTTATGTTGGTACCAATGTTTCTGTGTCTTTTATTAGGTAGTGCAGAGGTTGGAGGTACTTGGTTTTAGTCATTTGGTTTTTGTTGTCTCTGGGTAGAATTTGTTAAATACATTTCTGTTACAGTGATGGTGGCAGCTAAATTATATTTTTGATCTGGAGTTTCCTCATTCATTGTGTTTAATTTATTAAGTACTTACCCATAATTTTTTTGTGTAATGAGAATTATCTATATATTTAATTATTCCTTAACCCAACTTTAAATTGTCCCAAGAAAATGCAGTTACTTTACTATTATAGTACTAGGAACTAAGTAGTTTTATTTTTTTTATTCTATTTACGGGAGTTGGTAGCATAGTAATTTGTGCAATAATATATTTTTTTCAGTGTACCTAGTAGTATTTGGTGTGCTTGGTGTATTTTTCTACATATTACTAACTATGTAGTGGTTGTACTGTTACTGAACACTCTTGTAAGCCATGATATGTTAACCTCATGCAGATGTTAACATTTCCATTTTAGGTTGAATGGGAGTTGGAATGCTGGAAATCTGCAACCATCCAGCCTTAAATTAATGTAGCAAAAAAACTTAATCAAGCAATTTTCATCATTCAAATTCCATGAGAAACAAGAAAGGATGAAAATCATTATTTCCATATTAAATATTTTCAAAAATATAATTTTAAAATTGCTTTAAGTTTCCAATTTGCAAAGAAGGTATTAAAATTGCTGTGCTTTAAAACAAAATTATTGAACAAAATTTAGTCTTGATGAAACAGCGTACTTTCTTTTAAGGTTGTTGTATTACAGGAAAGCGTGTGTAAAAGTGTTTATAATTAAATATGACAGTGTTTTTTGTACAGATTCATATATTTTGTTGTTGAATTGTAAACTGAGATTTTAAATAACCGTAGTTATCGACATGTTTTTTGATACGGTTTTAGATAGAGGAGTTGTTTTCGAATGACTATGAACTAGGGAAAAAATCAAAGTAGCCTCAGAAGTGCTGCTCTTGATGTGAGTGGCGTATTCTGTCACTAATACTAACAATGGCAAATGGGGGAATAGAAACTTGTTAGTTATGTAGGTAGAGTGGTGCCCAGAAACTGTCTCATGCTTGAGAATCTGAATTGACCATTAAATATATATGGCTACATAATCAGTACTCTGTAAAGCAACATTATCTCGAAATTGTCTCCCACATTGCTGCGTATTTTGTAACAGCCTTCATAAAAATTATACGTATCGGTTTATGGCATGTAATACTGCTTTTGAAACTTATTACTATGACAAATTTGTATTTTTTACAATTATAACCAGTACCATTTTACTGAAATGCCGCATTTCTAATACTTTGTTAATCCATATATGGGAACAATTTTTTAACTGTTGTTTGTTAAGCCTCTGCTACTTGCTAAGTGCTGAGGAGGGGCAGGATCACACTATGCTTTCAAACAACGTAATCTTATATTTGTGCTACTCATAAAAAGTGACTGCAGTGGAATAATGTTGTGAAGTATGGTGAACTATATATTACTGTCTTATGTCCACTATGGTTCGTAAGTTCAAGTGCATGTACTATACACAGTCAAATCACATTACTATAACCACATGCTGGAAGTGCCATCTGCCGCAACTAGCCCATGACGTATGGCCAATGACATGGGCTCGTGAAGTGGGTGTATAATGTGACTGACAGGTTGGCTGTACACAGCGTGCTTCCTGCTGTTGTGGATAAGGGAAGTGATTTAACCGAGTTGTAAAAAGGGAAGTGCTGCGAAGAGCGGTTATTCTGGATACTAGCAGGTGGTCATAATAATGTGATTTGACTGTGTATATTCCTTTTAACTTCTTTTTTCATTGTTATGTCAGGAAAAATAAAAAAATTACATTAAAAAAAATCATGCCACCTTCTTTGAGCTGTATGGTAAGTGTCACTGTTACATATTCAGTGGAAAGAAAAATAATAAATACATTATAAACTTCTGCATTTGCAACATTGAGTGCACGAATTCCACTGTTTACAGGAACAGTTCGAAGGTCCTACCATAGTATTCAAGATGGGCCTTATATGTTGGTACTTGTTGGACCAGTGAACTGTTGTAAAGAGAGAAATATTCATTTGCAATTGTCACATAATTTGCCACCAATTTAACCATCACACAGTTTTTTTAGAAATTAAAACATATCTTCTTTTATAATTCATTGCCTTAAAGGTTGGTTGCAGAAGTGTTCAGGTAACTGTTAATGCACTACAATTATGGTGATGGTAAGGTATAATTAATTTGTTACAGAGTGAGTGTGAATTATATTAATTCTCCACAAAACTGTTAGTGTGTAGTTGAAATACATATTGGCAATCAAGTTACATTATTTGCATTAAAATACTGCAGTTAAGTGCTACATTCTTATATCTGTTTAGTGTTCTTTTGTTTGCACTTGATCCAGTTTTCAGCATGAAAGATATTGTTATTTTGTACCCACATCCTTGAATTTCATAATTTTAAAAGAAGTTAAGTAGAGCTAACGATACGAGAATGTGGGAATCGCGCATATAATAAAGTTTACTGGGTGGTGGTAATTTTTTCTTACTATTCAGTGTTTACTTTTATGCTTAGTGACAATGTTGTGAAGTATAAGGTTAGCTAACTACTGTTACATAGCTGGAACTACAGCAGTTGTGCAGCAAGCAGCCGCTCGTCACATAAAATGTTGAGTTAGTGAAAACAAAAATTGTGAGGAATTCACTTGGGAATGAATTTCCTCTCGTATTCAGTTCCTTCATCTTTTTCAATCTTAGTTAACAGCAATTTTTAAATCCAAAAATAAAGTAGACATAAATATAGATGTTTAATTATATACTGCTGGATAAATACAAATGTCCAGATGCTAATATATATTGGAATCATGAGAATATAATAGTAAACTTCATGACCACGAAGTTTCACTGATACTTACTGTGATATGTTTGGCATGTACTGCATTCTAAAGCCAAATGCCATAAACCAGTAGCAAAAATATGTTGTTTATATGTTGTTTTTTTTGTTGATTCACTTACAGCTGGGCGCAGGTGCCTTCACTCCATATCATTATTCTTTTAAGTGTTACTGTAATTTTATACTTTAGTATAGATCTTCTTGCTTTTTGAATTGACATTATTTTAAAATTTATATATTTTGTGCAAATGTTTGAAAATAGCGGGAACATGTGAAATTTATAAAATATGAGGGAGATTAGAGAAATTGAGTAAAATTTCTATGTTCCTTTCAGCTCAGTGAAAACTGCTACACTAGTTATTGAAAATATTTCAAGTGGAAGACATGTTTCACATACACAATTAGATAATCTTTCTGATCAGAATCACTGTTTAAAATATGACCTCTCTCAACTTGTAACTTGTGTTGTTTTTTCCCCCTCAAGAACTACTTTGCAGCATTGGACAAGAATGTTGATGTGAGTGAGAAAGTGTGCAGTGTGTGTTTGTGGTGGATGTCGTGGATGGTTGTCATGAGCAGTAACTGTAATTGAATGAAACAGGCAGCACAGAGAACTTGCATCAGTTTCCACCCCAGCAGGCAGGCCCACCGTGCCTGTTGCAGCGCACGCCGTCGCTTACTCGTCACCATCGCTCTGGTATTCCTGTGCTTACGACTGGCCCAAAGTCTATTGACATAGCAGGTACCAACAAACTCCTCTCACCCCACCCTGCACATTTCCACCTAACTGAAAGAGCACAACATCCAGAAATGCTGAAAGGATAAGGCAAAGTTCCAATATATAAAATGCTTTAGTTACGCTTCCCTCATATCTGGTACATTTCGTGTAAATTTCACACATACATACTTCAGAATTGTCATGTAAATAGTAAACGCATGTAGCACTGTATTTAAGTTCTCTGTGATTGGGGTCCTTGTCTAAAAAAAAGTATTGAAGTTTTCAAGTTTGTATAGTTTGCATTGGGAAATTGTGAGAAAAAGTATTACCATTTTCTCTCACCCTATCCAATAATGTAGTTTGCATAAACTTTGCAATTTCCATTCTAATAAAACCCTGATTATGATTTAAAAGAAGCTGTTTTAGTTTGTTTTTTAGGAAGAGATTATTTAAAAAGATCTCCTTTTCAATTACCCATTTATGAGCTTCTTTGTTTGCGGAAATGCTAAAAGTTCCTCTGGCTTGGATAAGTTTTGAACAAGGGAAAAACATGCATCATGTTACAAAACATGAATTAACAAGTACTACACAGTAACGTTTGGCAGTTTGTCCAGCAGTTTACAATTGTGTAAAAATATTTAGGTTGAATGTAAGAATTCAACTGGTCATTAGTTCCTTTTGCAATATCACCAGAAGGTCTAAGAAATATCATACATATTCAAACATGTCCTTGTCTTTTATTGTCTTCAGTTGTACAGGCTTCCTTATTATCAAAATATGGGTATTCCTTAAAATATTTGATTATATAATACACCTTTGTATATATCTGCATCACAAATGTCATAGATTTTGTTGAACATTGAAACCCATTTATCCATTTCAGAATATACTGTGTTTCATTTACTATTTACGAAGGTAGTTTGATGACGGACAGAACCACCAACTTTGTAATGGTGTCACAAAAAATGACTCCATTTGCAGTACCTGCGATCACCTGGTTTGTAACATATCTATGTTTACATTGGCAACACTTGCTGAAAATATTGCGAATCAAAGATATCAGAAAATTTAAGATTCCCATCAATCGTTAAAAATGATATTGCGTTTCCAGTTACAGAGTGGTTTTTTTGGAATATTTTGGCCCTGCTACTTCGTACTTTTAACAGTTTCAACTGTCATAAATTTTAAATGAAGAGGTATGCTCTGGCCCGTTTCACCCTGTTGTGAGCAACTTTCCAATGTGACCAATGGCATGACCGACGCCATGTTGGCTACACCGTGGTTAATACATTTTCACAAGAGTGTCTACATTTCACATTTTATTCCTTTAAACCTTGTTTATACAGTGACTTAGTGAAACTGATTATTATGCTATTTCCCATGCAGTGCTGTTTTCGGTGCATTATTGATATTTCATTATTTGCTCATCATGGCAGTGTGTTTTTTTCCCTCAAGTGCAGCAATATGTATTTGTGATATGATGAAAGTTTCCTGTATGAATTACCTACAGAATGTGCGCACATACATTTGCATGGATGAATGCACGTACGCGCACACACACAGATCAAAAAGTTTTTTGCTTGTTACTGAAGTGACAGTCGCTTGAAGCAAGTAATATTCACATTTTATATAACATAAATTGTTCAAATTAGAATTTCAGCAGTCTCGGGTAAGATGTGCTAACTTCATACATAGTTTACTTATTTTTTATTTGCATTCATCACGTGTGATTACATGAGACTGAAGTAATTCTCTAGGCTTATCTGCTTATGTGCCTTACGTAGTGATATGTTTATTTATGCACACTTATGACCAGAATTTTTTAGTTTATTATTTTGAGTACAATTAAAAAATGTTTCTGTAGCGTAAATCTTGTCAGTGTGTTTGTCTTAGGTTATCTGAGATTTACAACTTTTGGTCGAAGTTTTAGTTTAAACATGTTAACTGAAGTGCGTGAAAATAATGCCATGTATTTTTAAAAATGTTATTCAATTATAGTTAATAAAGTTTGTGTGAATTGTCACTTCTTATAGCATTAATAAGTCAAATTATCTGTAATTGCATTTGCACTAGTAGTGTTACAGTATGTTGTACTTTCCAGTGTGCAAAACTATTTTTAGTAAATCAAAGCGCATTCAGATGTGAGTCTACAGTTATTATTTCATTTTGGACAGTGTACTCACTCATGATTATTCAGTCAAATCTAAAATAACTAGCTATGAAGTTTTGGCACACTGACTATTAAGACTGAACTTCAAGCGTTGCTGCCTTTTTAAGCATGTTGCAGCAACAGTAGACCTGTAACTTATTTTAATGTCTCGCAGAATAATGCAGGTGAGGTAGTAAATATTTACTTCTGTCTGTATACAAACACATTTTGTGGATGATGCATACATGAATAAAGTCGTAACATTAAAATTTAACACCTCCAACCTAGTTTTCAGTCTCTCTCCACTGCTACATATGTAGATAACTCTTATATTAAATTTTCTGTGTGAAATCTCTTAACCTCATTAAATTTAATACAGATTTAAGAAATATGCTCTAACTCCCACTTCAGTCTGTTGCAGAAAAAAATTAATATGACAGAAATAATTAAAGATATCTATGCTTCTACCCAATATGCATATGGAAAATTGTCGTTCAAAAATAACTGAAATTATTTACCACATTTGTAAAATACTGCACTAAATACATTTTACATATGAACATTTTAATTTACTGTACACATTTAAAAATAGTTTTTGCAAATTCACATATTGGATTTTGCAGTTTACGCTGCATCAGAAAATTTCATACTTTCTGAAACAAGTTGACTGTACATATAACGTTTAACTCCCTCATAATGTCAACATCTGACAGAAACATCATGTCTTCCACATGTCTGAACACCTGAGGCGAAGGGATACATTAGCGGAGCAACAACACTGGCACTATTTACTTAAAACTGTCAAAAAATAGCCTTCGTAAATGAAACAGAGTATAAGAGATGCTTCATACCTTAATGTAAATAAAATAGGGATTTAGATGACTTTAATTTGAATTAGACTTTAACCATACTCGGAGGATACACTTTGTTCCTTTTGTAGTTTAAAGTGTCAAAAGTTGTAATTACATAGGTTATATATCTCTTTTACATTGAGTTCCATTGCAAGCCAGCTACAGAACTTTTATTTCTCACAAATCACTTTTTGATAGTCTGTGGCACTTTTAATACCATGACTTTTCTGTGGAAACACATGGAGAACAAATGTGTACTCAGAATTACAGCAATGAAAGAAACTGGCAACGAGGATACAGTTTTCATGAAGCATGATGTAACTGACCAGAAGATCTATAATTAGGAATGAGAGTTACTGGAAATGGAAAAGCTGATGTGTCTAGGTTTAGAGTAGTACGTGTTCAGGTGGTTTTGTGGGGTTGAACCAAGGACTACTGGAGACATGTTGTTTAATTTATCAGTGCAGAGTACTTGGTATAACATTAGCTTCAGCTTATTATCTAGGGGTGCTTGTCCCAGGTGTTAGTATGGTTCTTAGTTCGTTTTGGCCCTAACCAGGGATTACACTTCTGTGGAGTTATTGCAGGGGAAGGGGGGGGGGGTAGTGGATTAGTGGACCTTGGTGGGTTCGGTGATGAGTTGGTGTGTCTTCCAATCCACTTCGAAGAAATATCCTAGCCCCAGATACCTAGGTGCTCGAACTTCAACAGCTGTATTCGTCAATTCATACCCAGTTAGGGGCCACGGTGGTTTAGTGGGCAGACTACTCGCCTCCCATGAAGATAAACTGGGATTTATTCCTTGCAGGGTCCCGCACAGATTTTCACACACAGGAATTGTGTCGGATGATGCAACTGGTCAGCCGTTTTTCTCTGGAATCTCCCGTTTCCCCTGTCCATGCATTCAAGTGCTGCTCGATATTCACGCTTCACACTCATCTGCTCTCAAAACCTCAATGTTAAGAGCTGCCTAAATCTCCACCCACTCCACTCTGATCTCAAATCCTCTATTTCTTGTTGGGTGTGTACGAATCCTGGTACACGACTAAAGGGACCCACTGTACTGGTCAAGTAAGTGGCTTGATTGGAGGGGTGAAGAGATTCTACAAGAACAGTGTTGACCCTTTGTCATCTCACAGGCATTCCTGTTTGGCTCTGCCCCTCTCCTTGCTTCAGACTGGTGTCTTAGGTGGGTTGGTAGGTCTTGGATGCCTTGCTGAGGGTACTGGTTGGTTTCGACCGCTTTGATTGACTCCCTCCTTAATGGGATTAAGGCATATGGCAGTCTGTGTAGCAGGGGTCTGAGGTAGGGGAGCAGAAGCGGTTTCAAACACTCAAATATGCAATTTACCTACACTCCCTCCTGTGGACGAGTGAAGTCAGTAGCATATTTCAGCCATTCTTTAATTCTCTGTCCTCTGAAGATCTATAAGCAGATTAGGGGAACGAACAGAGGTTGGTGAGTAGAGAGGCATGACGCCTAGTTTCCCTTTGGTGTTAGTGTGGGCAGCCGGGTATTGTGCTCGTCAGTATTGTGTGGAAGACTGAGGGTCAGAATGTATGGTTACTGCACTGAGCACCAGATGGGAAAGTGATTCCCTCTTAGGGCACAATCACACTTGCCCTTCACTGTCTTTCTTGTGGCCCTAACTTAGTTCCATCCCTGGCCTCTTAACAATCGGGCACCTCTTGGTGTAAATAACTGAGGTAGCATAATAGTGGGTAATTGGATTGAAAGAGGTGGCATTAATTATGTGACAATGCAGGGTTTAAATGATTGAGCAAACTGACCTACGAAACAGTCTGACTTTACACAGGCTTACTGGTATTGCTCAAATGACTGGTGCGCGCGCACACACACACACACACACACACACACGCACAAAACTCTTGGTACACTAGTGTTTCTAATGGTCGTACTCTCTTGCTAATTGGAAGAGACTCTGATGTGGTATTCTAACTGGAGCAGCACTGCAAGCATGGTAGCCAAGGACTCTCAAGGAGTGGTGGCCAGCTTAGCTTTGCTACTAATTGCTAACTGTCGGTACTTGCTTCCAGGCTTCTCAAATGGTCAAGTGGAAGAGAGAGCTCTGAAGATGATGGTCACTGTATATAAGCTGGTATTTTTACAGCTGTTATGGGTTGGGGGGGGGGGGGGGGATGAATTGGCCAACCAGCCCTTCATGTGCTCAGGAAAATAGGCTAGCACGGGTAGTACAGTGCGTGTTTGGTTAGGGTAACTCTCTCTTGCTTATCCTTCCCATGCCAGCTGCGCTGATGTTTGGTAGATTGCATGGAAACGGGGTAATATCAGCAGCAGAGGTAATATATCACAGGCACAACATGCTTCAAAGGTATAGGGCATGATGGCGATTATTGAGGAATTGTAAATGAGGTGTAATGGAAATGTCAAGAGTGGAAAGAGAGAGGGTGCTGTGATGAATGCTGTTCTTAGACTAGTTGAATGTATGAAGGCTGTAAAAAAGAGATGGGAAGTAGCAGCCAAAAAAATGGGGTGTGGCTGTGGTGGGGATACAGCTGTGGGTTTTACGTGAATAAGTCTGTGTTAGGGAGTAATATTTACTTTCGGATATGGGGATGAAATGAAAGTATTGATGTGGGAACTTGGTTTTCATGGCTTGAATTGACAGATCTAGGGGAGATATTTTTTTTGGCATCAACCCAGAAATCTTCTTTCCTGTCCAAAATTTCTGCCAGTTACAGTGGGTCCCCACCTTGTGCATGCGTGATGCTAACTTAAGGTCATGTTTGCATCATAGCTATATACAAAATTGATGACCACATTTATTTCAATTATATTTTGTCAGATTTTAAAGATTAATTTACATCAGAAAGCAAGTACAGAATGGTGGATGGTGGAAGAAGGAAACAGACAGAACTAACTTAGCTGTAGGCTGGGAATAGTTGTCCTCTTCACGTTGGGATTTTAGACCTGAACCACTTTGGTACTCAGTACTTGGAAATTTTGTCTCTCATGTGACTTTGGGATGGTCTCCGTGAGCTTAATGCTTTAGTAATCACTACTAGCTCCTTTTATAATTATATTTCCTTGGTATATGCACATTATAAAGAATACTCTACCAAGCAGTCCACATTAATTATTGAGGATTATATGGTTACTTCACTGCTGGAGGTCTCTCGTCAACCTTTTGTCCTATACTGGGCAACATTGTTTCTTAAAATAACATTTATGGCATTACAAAATGAAAAGCACACTGTCCTATTAAAAAATTTTTTTTTCGATAATTGCTGTTTCAAGCAGAATTTACAGTCAACACATCCATGTATAAATCATTATTCTCTCTAGCCACATTAGAAGGGAATTTGAATAGTCACACATTTATAAATAATAGTAATCCATTTATAAGTAATATATACATAAATTGTGTATAATGTGTACATCATAGTTGCCAATTTTATACCACTGCAAATGTTAAAATTTGTTTCCTCCCATTTCTGTGTTACATTATGGAGTTTGTATGTACATGAAACAGAAAACTTTTGTTAAAGTAGGGGTAGAAAGCTACACAAAATTAAGGTTCTGAAAGATCGTTGGCCTCAAAATTTTGGGGTTTGCTGGTACGAGAGTGGTTATGTAGCAGTGGAAGTTCACAGAACTTGTGAATCGACTCTTTCATGCAGGTGAATGTTGTTCTTGGCTCTTTCAGTTCCAAACGAATGATTTATTTATAAGATTACTTGCTTCTGTGGAAGTTGGATTGGTATATTTATCTTGCAACTTTTTTTTTTCCCCCAGGGTAATGTTTTTGCCGGTACTTGTAAATGTTTTCTTTTATGCAAGAATTCCCCCCCCCCCCCCCCCCCCAACATCCACTGGTCACTGTTGACATGATGCACTGTAGTTGTTGCTCTTCCTCCACTTGGTGTGCTTTGAACTTATAAATATTTTATCTGCTGATTTTTGTTGTATTTTTTTATAATGGTATTGGTATATTTTTTAAATAATTCTTCTACTTAGTTTTAATATAAATTTTTTTAAGGTGAGTTTAACCACTTTCAACAATCTTTTTCGATTACTTTTAATTTTGCAGGTGGTAGGTACAGTCCGCGTGCCATGTCTAGGCAGATGGATTCTGTAATGCGGTTTGGAGTTTATCTGCCAAGATGTGGTGCACGGAATACATGTTACATTTACAGCCCTGTGTTCATCTTTGTAGTTTAGTTTTGCTGTATGTAAAAACTGGCTTATTTTTTATTATTTTGCACATTATATTATTATTAGTGTGGTGTTTTTGTATATAATTTTCTGTAAGGTTTTTGAAATTTTTGATTGTACTAGCTGTTGATTTTCAGTGTTACGTTTACAGTATTGCTGCACTTTTTTTTGTAGGTAGACAACTTTATTGTTATGTCTGTCATTGTGTATATTGTGGTGTTCACTTGTATTTTGTAATTTTTTTACACAATTGTGAGAACTTCACACAACTTACAACAGTCAGACATTGTTGATGTAAAGCTCTCACTCAAAAGTGCCCAAGCTTGGTGTTACTGGGCAGCATGTAATGGACACTGTGTTTGGGCGCTCACAGATGGCGTTGCCTCAGCACGCCGGGCCCCCGCGACACCCGGCAGCTCACTGCGCTCAAACAGTGCCATCGATTTGCAGGCCGCACAGCGAGCCAAGGCACGGGCTCAGTACGCTGCCTTGGCCCGGCAAAAAGTTGGGTCGGGGGCCTCGCTACGTAAGTTCCTCTGACACTGTGCTTCTTGCTTGCTGGATGGATTGCACATAGCTGGGTTGGCAATTGCTTGCAGGCACACAGTGTTGCCAACTGTTATGTTTTCATGATGCCATTGCAAGGTGTATAACTCTTAACAAGCAAAAGAATGTTACCTTGTAGCATTTTAGTAGTTTTGTATTTGAGATTAATTTTTACTGGTGACTTCGTACAGTCTAGGAAATTTTTAAAATGTTACTGTGCATGTTAAAAACATGTGATGAATAGCATTTCATTAGCTGCTATGTATAAAACAACAAACAAATGTTTCACCTGTTTTTTTTAACTGTTTTATAAAATTTTTATACTTTGTACACTAATTTTTAAGTGTTCTAATGTGCATAATAAAAATGGTTTAGTTAATGTATTCTTTATTTCTTTACTCAACAACATTTTTGTTTTTATATTTTTTGTTTATGCATTCAGTAGCAGTAAAATTCAATTTTTTTAAATTTTTCTTTTGTAACATATTTATATTGTTCGTACATCCTTGTGGATGTTTGTCCATTATATCAAGTGTTCGGGAAAACAAGTTAAAACAGAGAAATATTGCATTCAAGGTCTGTAAAGGTTTTTGGAAAGTTACAAACGAGTTCGTTGTAGTTCTAGGCCTGGTTGTCCTGTAGGAAGTTCCTTACTGTTAAATGACCTCCATGTCGCTGCATCACTAAACAATTTGGCTCTATCATGAGTACCTGGATTTGTTGTTCAACTATCCCTGCTTAGAGTTCTGCATCACTTAAAGAGAAATTTTTATATTGGAAAAAGTGAAACTTTGCCCATTGAAATCAATCACTTTTTGCAGGGTCCTCAAAAAAAAATTTTAATTTATTCGATTTTTGTATTTGGTTTTTAATGTTGGTATTTTTCTCCTGCCCCTATTGTCACCCTGCATAAGCAATGTAAAGTTCTGTGGTTGATGTGAAGTCTTTACTCATTATAACATTGATTTCTGCTGCATAAGCAGGGGTAGGTTGACGTACTATAATTGTATGTTCATCATAAAGGATCACTTCAAACTTTTTTTGAATCTTTAAAAATTATTTTTTTCTAGGTAGATAAGCTTTACTGTGTCAAGTGTGTCCACATCACAGTAGTGAACCGTTATCCTGCGTGTAGAACAGGTTGTAGTTCCTGCTGCCATTTGTACAAATGAAAAATAACATTTTAGTATCTTGCGATTAAAGCAGTGTGATGATGCCAACAATTTTGTCTGCATTTTAGACTAATTGAATTCATGAACTCGTTGAGTTCTTCATTGTTAATTTTATGTTGCTTTGCATCACAGCCTAGTTCTTGCTCTATTCTGTTGTGGATGCATTACATTGTGTGCTATAACTTTGTGTTTGTCGCTTTCTTTGTAGTGGCTGTGAAAATTTTTCTTGGTCTATTTGGAATTGGCATCGTCTCATTCTGGGTGAAAAGGCAACAGTGTAAGGGGTAATGAAGATTATGGTTTGTGTTGAGATTCCTTTTCAGAGTAAAATAGTAGGTGCCATTTACAGTGGTATGCTACATACACCTAGACTTCTGCGAATTGATATGGACTTTTGATGCCACTTGAGAATGTATGACACTTAAATGCACACAATATAATGTGCATTACATTCAATGTACATATTCAATTTTGAATGCCAAACTGTAAAAAAATTATAGAAGTTGTACAAAACCCATTTTAAAATCTATGCAAGTAGTAATGTAGGGAATTTCATTCCAGAAATTTCTCAAACCATGGACTTTCAAGATTTAAATATGGTGTAAGAAAATTTTCAGATCTAGTAAATCTGAGCAAAGAACAGTTCCAATAGAAATTTATTCAATTATGTTGTTCAGTATATATTGTTGATAAAATTCATAAAAATTTATATATTTGGTTACAGTATAAATGAACATTCCAGTTACCTCATCATGGCAGAATGTTCAGACACGCAGTTTAATGGTCAGTTGTACATGTACTGAAAAAAATGATGGTTTGGGGAATTGAACTGACTTTATTACACACACAGACAGATGCATGCACACAGATATACACACATGCTTATTGCCAAATGAAGCTGCCCTAGCCAGTGAAATGTTGCACGACCGTACTTCTGCATGGAAAATGTGTTCATCTGAATTTTGTTTGTGTTTGTCTATTCATGAGTAGAGCTCTGCAAGTACTTGTTTATTCTGTCTACCTTTTATAATGTAATTATTAGCTTAAGGTCCTATTCCCACCTTATATGTAAGTTTTTGTTTTAAATATGGTAATCTTTGTACATACGTACCTATAATCACTCGATACTGACAAGCTATATAAATAAATACTTCAATAACTTTTAGAGTGTTTTAAGTTCTTAAAACTTTACTTACGACTGGGCCAAACAACACAGTTTTTCTCGCAAGAGACAGCCCACATGATTGCATTCAAAGAGATAATCTTGTGCAATGAAACATGTATATAATATCGGTTTCATATTCCCACAATATTCATGTTCACACAAAAATGCAATAATTTGATAATAGAATAAACTTTTCAGTCTTTCTTGAAATCACCAGATTTTTACAGAAATCACAAACGTTTTGACTTAGCAAAAATAAAATTTTCCACGAGACCATCATCTGAAATCACCAGATCTAGTAAGAAAATCACCAAGTTGGCAGCTCTAACTGCGGGCAAATTACTGGCCAGATGTTGCTTCTACGGCTGAGCTCGGAAAAACGACGGTAGCATTCTGGTATTGACACGAAGCAACAAGGGGCGCCAAAGCATGTCCGTGGACAGGAATACACATGCAGTTTCCAAACACTGCCTCTGTCAACAATGTCTATATCACCATATTCTCAATTTCATGACCTGTGTTTTTGAAGGGAAACCGCTATCGCATAGAGGGCGATTTAGCTATGTATTCTAGTGGTGTTCAGTGCCTAAATGAAAGAATGGTGTAAGAACCAATGTTTTTGCCTTGAAACTTGTGGAGGAGTGGTATTAGATAGTGGATTAAGCAGATAAAATAAAACCAAAATAAATACAGTAAAACCCCTCTATTACGACCACCTCAATTACGACCCAATCCGGAGGAACTGTAAAATGTTGGGGTCGACAACTTAGCCTTTACTGATGTTAATGGTCAAGCATTTCTCAAGCTGTCATCATAGACTTTGACATTTGTTGTCCCAAGCAGCTTGAAGCAATAAATTACTTCATGCTAAAGAAGTTGTTGAGGTGGGGGGGGGGGGGGGGGGGGAGCTGCAGGCCTTGTCAGTGAGGATTCTTTGTCCTATTCACATGTGGCAGCCTCTGCCTTACCATTCCTGTCTTTTTTCACTTCCATTATCTATAGTCTTTTGCTATAAAAACAGTGGCACAATACAGACTAGTTTCTTAATCAGTGTATGTATAACTTCAAATCTAATTCATTGTCACTTTTTAAATTATTTTTTTTAAGTTTATGTGCGCCCATGCCTACGTAATATGCTAATTTTTTTGGTGGGCATTTGTTTTCTTTTTCTTGTGAAGTTAATTTTATGTGTAAAGTGAATAAAGGTAGGTAAGTGTGTGCAAATAAAATGTGTTCTTATGTTACCATATTTTGGCGAGCAAGACCGTGTGCGTGTATAGGTCACATCAGATGTTTTTGATGAAAAAGTTGGGATAATTAATGCTGTCTATCTCGTATAAAATGGCAAGATTTTGACAGTTGTGAGTGGCAACTTGACGTATGCAAAACAAAGCGCGGTTTAGTGTTACAAACTAATCTTCGTGTTAAAATGTATAGGTGTTTAAAATGAAATGCACAATAAGACGATTCATAGCTGAACTAAACATGACTTTAAACCTTAGAACTTTTCAAATTGTATTCCAACTGTTCATCCATGCTTTCCATGTGTGCTTGATATTAATTCCGAAAGCCTACAGAAATATTGCATGGTAATATAGAATTATTTCTTCAAATTATTTGACGAAATATATTTCTAATTCATGTTGTTTCGAGGCAGTAATGGGAGAAAGTCAAATTTTAAAAAGCAGGACTAGAGGCGACGAACCTGCTGCTATCTGGTGGTACCGCATGCGGCTCACACACTTTGTGTGTGCCATCTGTGTCCTCTTTCTCAAACCTAACCATCTATAAAGCTGAAATGAATATGGTTCGTATGTAAAATAACAAATTTATGAACAGATACCAAAAGTTTCATTTTTCCGTGAGCTCTGCGTGGTTTTTAAAGTAACATATATTAAGTGTACAGCGATTTTGATTACTAGTAATTTCTATTGGGCCAGTAATTTTTCGTCTATGTTCTAAACACGCCGTCTTTTTCCCGGAACCCATTTCTTTGTTTTCGTGTAGCATCCAACTGATGCACCAGTTGATGGTAAAAGGATGCATAACCTTTAAGTAAACATTCGTTGAACTGTCAAAATCTTGCCATTGTATAAGAGACAGACAGTAGCGACCGACCGACAGCTGCCCAGCCCCAAGGATCTAGGACCAATCAACATGTGTGAGTCGCCGCGCCCGGCCACACTGCAGAAGATCTAGGCGCTTGCCCAGCACTGCAATGTATTCGCTGCTAGCCCCAGCACACGAGTGATCCAATGTATCTTCATATATATTATCGATAAAGAAAGTTCTGTGTTTTGCTTCAAACATGAGGCATCTCCAACAGTGTTTAGTTATATTTAAATAATACGTAATTTAATCTTTTGACACACTTTCAATGGCCATGTCATAATGTGTTTAGGCCTTCTTTTTTATGACAACGGGTGGTCCACATGCCTTTCTTGGGTATCAAATTAATCAGGAGTTGTCCAGCTATTGAAATATACATATGTATGTATATTTAATTTAAAAAGTGGTTTTTTGTGTGCTAGAAATGACTGAACATGAACTCTCTGCAAAAAATGGCAAATTTGGGAGCAAAGGGGTTAGGGGTGAGTCAAAATTGACCCAAAATTTTCCAAATTTTTTATTACACCCCCCCCCCCCCCCCCCCACAATTACGACCCTATTCTCGGGAACCGTGAGGGGTCATAACAGAGAGGTTCTACTGTAAATGTTAATTTATAAATTTTGGTGAAATGGTGTGTCAAATGCATCTGTTGCGAGCCATAACTGTTGTATACTGATTTGATATGTATAGCCGGTACAGCCAGCAGTATGAAGGCACTAAGCATGTTTGTGCTGAACCGTGCATGATTATTTGTCCCTGCATACAAGATTTCAAGAAAGTTCCAGGTACCTCAAATAACAATTGTATTTGTGAATTGGAAACTTAGAGTTACAGCATTTCAGCCCAGGACTGGTAAAGCCAAGACATTGACAGAGAAATTGTGACGCATTAGAGCCTCCAGCATGTTGACGCGTGCCGCTTACACCATTATATTGTAAACGACTACAGCTCATCCACATGTAACTACCAACCACAGGAACCAACTACCAGATGTCTAATAGGACGTGTTCTTGCGAGAGATATGAAAGATACTTGATTTCCCAGACTGTTCCTGAACTGCCCTTCTCCATCTACTAAGAGTGTTTACATGCGTGAAGGAGCAAACCACGCACTACGTGTTACGAATGCGTAGAGAGTGGGTTCAACTCAAACGCACTTTCGAATCAGGATGCAGCTGATATTTGAAGTGGCCAGCCTCCCCTGACGCACCCGGCAGACAGTGTGTCGCCACACCGCCGAAGGTAGCAGAGCATCACCGAGCGCCTGAGGCGATACCACGAGCGCGAGAGGATAGTTCTCCCACCTCGCACACTCTAGGCAGACGTCACAGGGGCACGTCACACCTCCCACTCCGGGCTCGCTGCGCACTCCAGAGAAACAGTATATGTGCACAGCCTAAGTTGGGAGTTCATCTCCAGTAGCTCGCCTCAACACTACTTGTGTTGGGGCTCTCTACTGACCACTAAGTCCTCACGGTCCTCTTCAAGATCTTCTAGTTCTCCAGTGGCTGCAGCCACCACTTACCAGAGGCTTCTACCACCTCTTGGCATTGACATCACCAGAATTTTCTTCTACCTGAAGACATTGAACATGACTTAACATTTGAGTTGTTGTGACCTCCTGGTGCTTCAGTTGCCACTACTTTCTGATAGTGGCTCCTCAGTTAAAGTTAAGGCCTCTTCTAGGCAAACCCAGTTAGTCCTAGTTGCGACTGTAAAGCTAATTATTTCCCTTGTACTTCATTAGCCTAGGAGCGGGTCATCTTTACCTGTTAATACGTAGGTTAAGTACTTCCGCAGCCAGACTTATTGGTAGCACGTACGAGTCACCTAGGTGTTTATTGTCTAAGTAAATACCTAATCTTGAACGTATCCATGAGTTCCTTGTTGTAGTACTATAGCCTATCGTCACCAGTATTGACCGACGAGTGGTAAGCAATAGACAAAGAGTTTAAACTAGAATAGAACGTCAGTCCCCTTTCAGGGGTCTGTCAGTTGAACACACACTTCATCTTTCAATGACCACCCATTCTGTTCACCTCGGTGTTCAGAATGGTAGAGCCCCAACCACTAGGTCACACCTCACAGAGGTATGACAGCCAACCCTAGCTGTATCTCTTACCGGAGCGCCTAGCCAAGGTGCTGGCAGAGATAGCTGCGGGGGATGGGAGGCCCTACGTTTGTGGTTACAACCGGCAGTGGCAGAAAGGCAGTCTACGACCCATGACTCCAGGGGCTTGCACTGTTAGGCAGTCAGGGAGCGCACTGCCAGCCATTGTCTGCTTACACTCTTAAGTCAGAGATTGTTGATTGCTTGTCACCAATAGGAAATCTGGTATATTATCAGCTAATGTCATTCTACAGCAGGCACAGAGCTCAAAGAGCAGTTAAGAAGGCAGAGTTCACTGCTGCCAAGCAGGTCTGTGTGGCAAACCTTGTTACACAGGAATCGACACTCCTAGGGGGCAGGCCCAAGCTGCCCGTTATGCAGCAAGACTGCCTCGCCTGTCTGAACCTACGGGTTTTACTCCAACCCAGTACGAACCAGCTACGATGTGCATCCGGTAATACGGGCCCTAGTCAGCGGGAGCAATGCCAGGCTCGGGAGAGCCAACCCGCACATCGGCAGCTGGGACAGCACAGAGTGAAACCACTGCCATCACGCAGACCACTATCGTAATCTGACTTCCACCACGTCCAGCAGAACCAAGGACTCCATACGCTCCACCTACACTATGGTAATGCCACTAACGAAGAACACCCCACCGAGCTCTGGTAAGTCTACCTTGCTCCAGAGGGCCACTGTTGGGAGGCACGTTGCCAGACCTAATGTGACAGAATACATACCTAGTAGACAGCCTACAAGGTAGATGCTGGTATCTAGTAAAAAGGGGAACTGAGTAACCCTAGTAGAGCAACTGATCTAGCGCATTATAAAAGTCTTGTGCCAACTAAAGTTAAGCGACACGCGTCAATGTGATGAAGTCATATTGTTTGTTGCAAATGGTGGCCAATGACCATCAGCATTAAGAAGTACTGTTTTTGATCACACCATTTGTTAGAAGGTAGTTACAATGGGATTCTGTGAATAAGTTGTAGCCTGTAAATCTACGATAAGCCAAAGATCACTTTATGAGATCTGCTGAGCATTTATAATGATGCGTAGTACATTCTTGTCAGTGGAAAACTATCATCGGAGTGACAATTCGTGTTGTGTTGTGGTGATCCGATGACGGACGTGTGTCGGTGTGGCAAGTGCCTGACAAGACAGTATTGTTCCTATCGTGATATGTGGAGGTGGTTTCATTTTAAGATGTTTTGTGTGGTATGGTTGTGGTCAATTAGTGGTAATGCATGTGGATCCATCAGTGTCAAACCCTGTTTAGCATTTTGGGACAGTTCAGAAATACTCGCACTTGAACAATAATTTGAAAGTAGACCATTTCATCTTCAGCTTGATACTCTGTCCATCCACAGTAAAAGTAACTACAACTGTGTGGCACGAGGACATTCGTGTATTAGGTGAAGTCAAAATTTCAAGAGGTGACCTCAAATCTGATATATACTTTCTAATTTAGTTGGAGCACCAATTAATAGCCAGGTCAAATTTCCTACAAACACTACAGAACATTTTATCATGTTGAAGAAATGAGGTCAAGTTTCCCAAGATACCTACTGCAAGTTTGTGTGGTAAGTCTTTTTGGAATAGTAGAGGGTGTGATGGTGGCAAAAGCTGAATGAACATATACTGACACCCTACCAAATTCTGATTACTACATTCGTAAGGATGTCTGATGGTTTCTTTACTAGATAATCAATCACCTCCCCTTCACCCACCTATCTCTACAAATACATAATTGGTTATTCTGGATCTCTGCATGGCAATATTCTGAATCAAAACTCAATGCATTTGGTAATACTGGAATTTATAGCACAAACTAGTGCTACATTATTTTTAACTTCAAGAAGAGGAGTCTTACCAGGAATACTAATCAGATTGCTTATATATATATATATATACACACACACACACACACACACACCCCCCCCTACCTCTCCCTCTTGTCCTGCCCCTTCCCCCCTCATTCTTTATTCCCACGTTTCTTACTTTTTTTTCTCTCCAAATATTTTGCTAGAAGATGAGGTAGACTGATTAACAGTGGCATGTAGTGAGTTTTTTTACAAGGTAAGCAATTTCAAACAACAAACGCAACTTCAAACTTTGCCTACCCTCCACGTGTATTTACTGTTTTGTAATACCTAACATTAGTTATAAAACGGAAAAGAAATAAATGAATGTAATAATAATTAAACTGAATTTTATTTAGAGAGCATATTACAAATTATAAGAACTCCAGTTTTCCCCGACACTTTCATCCACTTTCCAAGGAAAAATGTAGGACTGGAGGATGCAAACAGGAGGACTGCTTACCTTGCCGAAGGAATGCGGTGGCATGTTGTTGCTTGCGAGTTCGATTCATTGATTTATCACTAGTCGCTCCTATTTGTGGAAATAAATACTAGATAGCAGCACTATGCGTGTATAGTACGGGAGTTATGAAATCTCTGTTTCTCGAATCGGAAATGAGAAACTCAGAATTAAATGTGTTTAAAGTTACAGCGGAAACTATAAAGGTCAAACATTTCCAATATGTAGGTATAGGGCAAGCATTGCTTACAGTGTGTCGAAAGAATAAATGCCACTGCTGATTAACTTCAGCGCATTTCATTATTATTGGTTCATAAATTTCCATAAGAATTATCAAAATCACGTCTTCAACCAGGGACATGCTTTTGTTTTACGACAAACCAGCGCTAAAAAAAAAATATATATTGTATCTTACACAATTTTTCTATATGGTGGTTTCAATACAGCCTATTCAGATGAAGTGTATGAACATATAAAAGCACTTATTTATGTGAGCATTGTGCTAATGTTAATTAAAGCCACACGACTTTGACTGTTATTGAAGAACAGCAGTACATATTTGCGACACAGTGATCGTTATTGCACAGCTGGTGTGTACAGTCTAGCCCATGTTCCCTTTACAGATTTTACTCCTTCAGGTCCTGGTCCCTTGTCATTGAAGACATCCTCCAGCAAAACACTCCACCAAATGTTCGCATTGTATGAAAGGAATTTAAATGCAAGAACTATCACATCAAACAAATCCTTTAGAAATCTATGCAGTTGTAATGTGCAACAGGCTGTGTGAGAAATGTTTTTTGTTATGTGCTTTTTTCAGTTCATTCCTGTTGAGGCAATTGTTTGTGTCTTTAATCCGGAGGTGAAATTAAGTGCTCTTGCTAGAGTCAGCAGTAGTCTGTTAAATGATGGTGGTTACTAAGTGACACCATGTAGCACTGCCATAACTGTCTTCAGGAATGATGGTGTACGGAGGAAGTATCTTCTAGTGTGGGCATGAAAATTATCCCATTCTGTTGCATGATAGGTGGCAGCAGCAGGTGCTGAGGGGTGGTGTATCTTTACACTTTGAAATGAAAGGTATGCAAATTTTGTATGGTTTACTTGCTTATAAAGTCACTCATACAGTTATGCTAAACCAGTCATGTATGTCCCTAGATTATTGGCATAGTGGATTGCTGTATAGGCAACACGCAATTTGTGAAGTTAACCAGTGGGGAATGCTATTGGAAAACTACTGTTGGGGGGAGTGGGGGCATTTTCATTTCTGCCACTGTGTATCCAGAGGTGAGAAACTGAGACTTCGCATACACAGTAGGTATACATATTGCTTGCAAATAAAGTCTTCCAAATGTGTTTTCTGCTGATAAATGGTGTTACTTATCTCAAGATGACTCTCGTGCATAAGCCCATTTGCTTCCCAACATCAATGGTGCAATGGATTTCTGTACTTGGCTAGTCAGCCTTGAAAGTTTGTTTCAGGGTGTTTTCCCTTTGGGTTTACATTTGTGTGAATATTGGGTTGGGAACAACACACACTGTGTTAGTATCCACTGAAGAGATGACACTTGGAGTCTGTAGGCAACAGAGTTGTCCAAAGCATGGCATAAAATTATAACCATATTTTACTTTAGAGAAATGATGGATTACAAAATAACGGTTTTAGAAGAAAGTAAACTGTAAGTAAACCTTCCAGACTTAAACCATGCCTACCACACTCTCCACGTGTGAGAATCTGTACTTTGATCAGTTGGATATTAAACTCAAATTAGTGACAAAGGATGGTGTGCAATCGGCACAGCCGTTTGACTAGGGACTAGGAAAAGTTCATGGTGACTAAACATTGATGTTATTTACAAGACTGAACAGAGATTTAATTGGATAACTTGAGACTACAATAAATGTATGCTTTTGGCTTGGAAGGTCCAAGATATTGTTGATGAGCTACTCAAACATGAACTTGTATGTGCCGTTGCGGTATGCTAAACACTCATGGAAATCTACAAGCGGCATGCCAAGTCGATGCTACATCTTGAGGGCAGTTCATCTTTGTATGGGTTCACAGACCATGTTCAGTGTGTTGCCAAGCGTTATATAGGTAGTTTTTTTAGTGGTGTAACTGCCCCAAATACTGTGCTGCTGGTAGGAGAGATTCGCTGGCGTTTCGATGTTCTGTTTTACAAACTATAATTGTTGTAATGTGTTTTGGATTCTTCACGTAGCATTGATACCAATGCATCACTGGAGTTTATTTGGCTTGTTCACATTGACTGATTCATAGCATCTCCACCAGCATCATTGAAAGAGATGTCCTTATCTCATAGTGTGGGGGCTGTACTGTTGTGGACCATGTCATATTCTGGCAGCAGGGCTGGACAAGTGTAGACTCTTTGGTATGTTAGGATTATGTCAGATAGAATAGAAAGAAAGAGAGAAGTATTAACGTAAATGGAGCTGCTAGTGTTGTGAAATTTTTTTTGTGGCCGTGTTGTATGACCTGGGTACTGTTCTGCTGAGTGTGGAAATTGTCAGGTGTGGCAGACCTAAAATTGGCATTAGCTAAGGCATGCAAATACTCTTCCATGTGACTGTGGTAGACCACGCCAGGTGGGATAGATTCGTGTCAGCCTCTCCTTACTTCTTGCCATAATGTTTTTTTTATGGTAACTATACACTGAATACCACTAATGAGTGCCTTAAAATAAGGTGAGTATAAGGATAATGAATTGGAATTCGTTAGTTGACGGTGACAATAGTTACTGAAAGGATAAAATATAATATTCAGCTATTTGCATCGTCAATAATTGACTGACTCATAACAAAGTGTAATACAAAGAAACATTGCAAATTGGCTGTGTGATATTTTTATTGTGCATCTGCAGCACTTTAAGTAGCTAATAGCACAGTACCATTCCCAACGGGCACAGTTATTTTCCAGACCATCATGATGGTAACCCTGCAGTGTGGCAGTTCACAAGTAGGGTGTCATACTTCAGTGTATCACTCTGTACCAAGATGTTCCCTTATAGTTTTGCTAATGTGTAAATTTTTACTGTTTAAAAAGCCTGGAAAACATTGTGCAGTTCTGAGAATTCAACATAAAACAGATACAGTTATCAAGACGGTGTTTTGTGGTTTTGTGTAATTTGTAACATTTATTGATGTATTGGGGGAAAATTCACTACTCACAGTGTCACAGTATAGAGAACAGCTTGTGATACGGTAATGACAGACAATGCTGCTTTAAAAAAAATATTTAACTATGGAATAATGATTATAAGATTTTATTACAAGGTGGCATTGAAATGGTTTAACCAAAAGAAATGAAATGTAGGTTTCTATTAATTATATGATTCCACAGATTTTTTTTTTGTATACTTGTTATTTTAGTTGTCTTATTTGGTTTTTAGAATACTACACTACTAAGTTATTATAATACTTAAAATAGAAAATTTATATAGCCTTAATAGATTGTGGTTATGAGAATGTAAATGATGATGTGAAGAACTCTGCCACTGCTGCATGTAATTTTTATAAATCTTATGTAATTAGGGGTTTATTTGCTTTTGTTTGTGTGTCGAGAATAATCTGCTGGCAATATAATGATCTTGAGCATGTTCTTTCCGTAAGTTCACATAATTCCTAGTCTGTGATCATGTGGAAAATCCCAATCCTCCCAGAACCATTTATTCTATTTACCATGCATATTGTTTAGCATTGCTTTGTGGTGTTTGTAATTTTGCTTCATTGCTGCTGTGTTATCCACCTTACTAATTTCATCTTTTCCATGCTTTGCTTAACGTAGGAGATGATCATGGGACTGGTAAGTGTGTGTGTTGTTTATGTAAAATGTATTAATATACTTCTCAGTATTATTCATACAGTGTGCTAATAATTTTGTGTGTAAAAAACACTACCTCAAAATATTATGCTAAATCTGTATAAGGTAAATTCATTTTTTGTCAGCAGCACTTTTTTTTAATAGTAACACAATAGTTTTCTCACTTCGCAATTAATGCTGCTAATTTAAAAACAAATACTTATAACAGTGGCAGTTTAGACAATATAACAGAAATTTGCACTAAATGGATCCAGTTGCCATTCCTCAGTAAGTCTTGTTGTTCCTGGTCAACTTAAAAATGAGTGAGGTGAGATGAGGGTGGAAATAGGAATACCTTGAGAAATATCTCACCTCAGGGTAGCTCTGGAATCCAAAGATGGTTTATTTGCATGTCATCTTTGTTAATATATCTAGGAAATTATTAATATTTTATAATTAAATCATAATAATAATGTTCTTACAACAAATTTGAGTAAGTGGAGAAATTTGGGTGGCTCTAAACATCGAGGTCTTGAGAGCCAATGAGAATGAAGTGAGGCGAATATGGACCAGCACTGAAGTGAAGAGGTGGCGGAAATGGGAGATCACTGAGAAAATCCGCCGACCAGCAACATCTTCTGGTACAATTCTCGCATGTGAAATTCTGAGAGTGAATATGCCGGGATTCAAACCCAGTGGACTGTGATGGGAGGCTATAGAATACATACTTACAGTATGAAAAAGGAAGGATTTCATTTAGGTAGATTCACTTAATTTCATAATAGTAGTGCATTAGTTTTCACAATACTTTTTGGGAAATGGTGATGGTTATGAAGAAATTAATAATTTATTTGTTTAGTCTATTCACGGTTTCTTCATGCTCATTGAATCAAATGTTTGAAAAATCACACCATGCAGGGCTTTTGCTTACTCACAATTTATGCATTACTTATAGATTCGTATATCTACGATATGACCAAATGTTTTTTTTGTTAAGTTTTTATGTAAACATGTTTTTAAAGTTATCCAGGTTATGTGAGGATGACTTGTTGAATCTGGCACTGTTTTATTTTTGTTTTGACCCAGTAATAAATTAGTTAAAAGTCTGGGTGGGACGGGAAACTGAAGTTTATCACACTTATCGTCTTTCGCGAGACAAAGTAGTTTTGCATGTGTTCTTACGTGAAAGTAACAGTTAGAATTGCTCATTGTTTTGATAATACAGTGGAGAATTTGGTCCGTACAGAAATAACCTTTAAATTACTATAATTCAAAAGTATAAAGTAGTATTGCAGTTACCACGAACATGTCAAACCTTTCGACTGAGATGATTGTGCTGTATTGACACTTTTATAATACATATTAAAATGTATTTTATTTAATATTCAACTAGAAGAAAAGCATAAAAAAGATCAAATTATTTTCTAATATCATTTAGTAAGCTCTTTGACTCATAATTTTCAAACCGAGTCAAATTTACTCAAATTTCGAATCTAGAGGAAGCTTTGCTATGTATAACGTGCTTAATAGTTATTTCCTAAATGTGTCCTGTATCACAAGAGTTTTATATTTGTGTTGACGCGTGACGCCTTGAGGGTGACTGAGAATGTCAGTATGCAGAGAAAGTTTTTGGTTGGTGCTAGGTCAGGCGCATCTAGTGGCAAAGGGTTCTGGTTTGATTCAGTCTTACTGGTGCATGTCCAGTGTAAAGTACTGGCCTGTTAGCTTTACGGCAGGACTTGAAATCAGGTTCCGTAAGAGTGATTTTTCATTTCAGTGGTTTGGCTTTGGGCGGTTAACCTGGGTGACGCATAACTTGTGGAGGCTGCTCAATCGTGGTCAACTCTGGCTGGCATATATGTGAGCTAGGTTGGTTAATGTGCAGGGGCTTGAATGTTGTGTTGGTTGTAGGGGTTGGTTGAGCCGGCTCAAATCCCCAGAAGTATGCGTTGGTGAGTCCCAAGGACCAGTCCTGTCCGCTTAAGTATGCTGCAAACATGAGGTGTGTTTCTTTGCTCAGATGAGTGGGGTCTTCTAAGAGGTCCTGGGGAATCTCTGGTGTGGACGGTATTTGCAGGTGGCGCAAGGCCTGAACTTGATTCCCGGTTTTGTGAGTGTAGTTTTGTGAGTGTAGTCAGGAGGAGGAGAGTAAGCTCCTGCGATTGCCCTGAGGCGGTAAGCACCTGTCTAACCTTCTCTCGGATATCACTCTGATGGGAGTAGGGCATCTGGATGAATCACACTCTCGCGTCTGAAGAGACAGCAGGTGACGTGTTGTCCTATCTGGTGTAGAGCCACTTGTAGTGTCTGCCAACCATAAGTGGTATCCCTATCCCAGCACTGTGTTGAAACGTGGTGAGCACTGAGAGTCAGGTCGTGCTGGTTGACAGTCCCTGCACTTGGGTGAGTCTCAGAAGGTAACAGTCTCCCCCCAACTCAGAGAACACTAACTCCAGCACTGTAAGCGCAGTGGAGAGAGTAGCCGCTGAGTAGGCAAGCTGGTCTCGGGAGACTGAGTACCTAGTGTTGGGGCTGTAACTTTCCGTATACCGTGGTGCACAGAAAGGGTGGCCATCCAATGTGCGTTTGGGTACTCTGTTGGATGTACTGCGCTTGAGTAAGTCCCTTGTCGCAGTCCCTTAGAGAGCGTGAGGTCCACTGGGAGAGGAATTACAACTACGGTAAAGATACCCTTGATGTGGTAAAAACATCTGTTTATTCCTTTTTACGCGAAGTAAACAGAGTGGTGTCTCATTACCTCCTAACGTTCGCAAGTGCTTACGGAAGCTTAACCTACACTGAGCCAGGTGAAGGCAACCTGGTCCTAAGCTAACAATGGCAGGGTAGATGAGTGTTACGAAACTAACTTAAACTGGTACTACTACTATTAGTAGTAGTGTTGTCCAAGGGGCCGCAGTGTCTGGGTGTGTAGACGATTTAGCAATGGTTGGATCTTAGGCATAAATGTGGTGAAGATAGGCTGGTAGACAGATGGCTCAGACGAGTTGCAGGGGAGACCAAAGAGCTGGAGATTGCTCAGCACAAATGCCGTGAAGGAAAGGTAGGTAGGAGCGAATGAGCAGGCTGGTCAAATTCTCTTACAGTGACTGCTGTGGAAAAATGAAGACTGGTCACAAGCAGGCAACCAACCTGCTATTTATACTCTGGCTGGACTTTCCCCTTTAGTCACCTGGATAGGGGTGACGATGTAGAGGGGGTATCTGTAACATAGCTTCCTCAAGGCATGCCGTCACCGGCTGGCTTGGAGAATTGAGATGCGGCGTAACATACTGGTAGAGCCATCTGGCATCGTGTTGTGGTACTGAAGTGCCTTGGATGCAGAGTCTCAGTGGCTCGGCCCGTAAATAATAAAATTTTCGTCTGGAGTGCTTGTCCATGAGCCATTGTAGACAGTACAATCTTGCATCTTGTAATGTGTGTATAGGCCGTTCAAAATAAAGTGAGCACTTTTGAAAGTCCTTTCATTTAGAATAATAGTCAATAAATATTTTTTTTGTAGCCTTAAACATTAACTTCAATGTTTAAGGCTACAAAAAAAATATTTATTGACTATTATTCTAAATGAAAGGACTTTCAAAAGTGCTCACTTTATTTTGAATAGCCTATAACACCAAAAACTCCATTAGAATCAAATGACAAGACTTGCTCACTGATAAGGCAAAGTCGTTAAATCATTGTTGAAAAGACGTGTGTCAGTGTTAAAATAAAAATTCCTTATTTTTGGTTAAATTAAACTTTTACTTATATTTTATCTATAAATTATATTATTTAATTTGTAATAAATATTATTTAAAAAAGGGAGAAATTAGGTATGTGGGTAATACCTAGTAAGAAATAGTTCTTATGCAAAATATTATGAAACTTATTGCACACAAATGCAGTGCATTGTCCCTTTTGAGTAAATTTTCTAGACTATTTTAAGCGTGGTTTGCATGACGTGGAGGAATATCCTGAGTAGAACTTTAGCAGGGCTTCAGAACAGTTGGAAGTAACCGTGAATGGACTAACTTTATTTTCAAGGCTTTATAGCTATATTTATTAATTGCATAAAACTTTTAAATGCAAAATGCTTCTATTAGAATTGAATGGGTGAACTAACTTATGTGAATATCATTCCTATGGTGGAAAAGTGGAAGAGGTTGATTCTGAAAGGGAGTGTGCTGCAGTAGACGAGTAGACAGAAAATGGATTATGCCCATGTGAATATGGATCTCATACTTTGAAGGGCACATATTTTGCAAATAATTTCAGAAATATTAAGTTGCCTCAAAGTAGAATTAATATAAATTTAGAATTAAAACAATAGGGATTTCACATTTTTTAAAGTAAAATTTGATATTTCAATGTAGGAAAAGGAACAAATAATGGAATTCAATTTTGTACCTGTTGCAGGTAGGTACCTATAGGAGGTGTGAAGTGTTTAAAGATTTTTGACAATTGGCCATTTATTGGGAGAAAAGAATTACTTACGAAAGAGAAACTGTATCTAAGTTCTTAGGAAATAATGCAACAGAAATCAGGCAAATGTGACATGTTGAATCTTTTAAGACAGATTTTATTCACATTTGCATGTATCTGAATTTTTTTTGTATTCTCGGTAAGTAGGATTCTGTGTTGACACATTAGTCCTTGATACCTACAGACACACTGAAAGTTTGGTTGAGGAACTAGGTGGAAAATAATTGATAATGGCTACAAAATGTATTGAGACAGGAAGAGTTTTCCATATGCACAAAATTAGTTATTTCCTGTTGTCATGTATCTTAATTTGTATCCTTTCCATTGAAGTCAAAATTAGAAGGGTGAAATGATTAGTGCAATTTCCATGAACTGTTCTTCTGATCACAAGCTGTTTGCTTTTATTCCCACTGAAAGTGGTTCCTCTTGCAGTAGCTCTCATCGGGTTGAGGTACGAACTTGCCATCTTGACTGATTGCTGGGGTGGTGGGTACACTATCCATGAAGAGTAGTGTCTGCCACTTGAAGGCTACTTTATAGCTGCTGAGCCTCCCTCCACTTTCCTCCAGGGGTTGTGAAGCTGGGTAGCTTGTATGTGTTCTTGCCTCCAGATTTGAGTCAATTTTGGGAAGAAAATACTTGGCAGCAAAAGCCTGCAATCTATTTTGTAGTATTTATGGCCTAAGCCTTCACCTCCTCCCATAGCAAGTGGCTTTTGTTTAGCTTGGGAGCAACTTAGTACCAGGAGCATTTCCTCCCTCCTTGAGCTGGTGTACCAGAGATGTAGGGATTGTGTTTAGGGATGGTCTTCTGACTGCTTGGTGTCTGTATCACTGCACTGATAGTGTGATCTTTCAGGAGGAGTTTAACCATAAAAAGAGGAGGATAGGTAAGTTGTAGTTTATGAAAGAATAGGGGATGCATAATTAATGTTAATTTCCATAATCCGTAAGGGTGTTTCCCTCTTCTTTAGACTTTTATATACTGACTGGTCATCAAAAGAATTCCCTGCTGGTTCCTTCATGTCAGGAAAGTGACACTTGGGCTTTGCTGTAGATTTTTGGAGGTTAGGTTTTGTTTGCGACTAAGTAGCAGCGTAAGCAAGTTTTTCCATATCCTAGGAATTTTTTCTCCTCGGTTTCTCCTCTTTCAGTAATGGATAGTAAAAAATGTGTGTTATGTGAGCAGCTCATATGTTGACTTGCATTGTAGTATTTTGCATGCATAGCTCCGTAAAAGGTAATGAGGAGTCGGTGCCCAAAACCAAATGTGTATAGTAATATGATGGAATATTTTAACATACTTCTAACAAAAATCATAAAAAATTGTTTTTTTCGCCAATGGTGTCATTGTGAAAACAATACTTTCAAAGTTATTAAAACTGAATTAATACTACAAAATGGGTGGAGGCTTTGTTCTTTTATACATATGTATACATATACTGTAGTAGAAACTAGTTCTTGTAGACAAAACTTGGCTTCCATTAAGATGATTGTGGCTCATGTAATTCCAAGGATTTTACATTTTAACAATCTTTGTTTCTATGATTCCATGCGAGTTTTTGTACAAAAAATTTTCGAGAGCTGCAATTTAAAATTTAATTTGTGTATAGCATTAAAATGTAGGTGTGTGATTTGTTTATCATTAAAAGTGTGAAGAATTATTAATCACCTATTGCTCACTTACTGCCATGTCCTTCTTGAGAGTTTTAATAAATAACGTGTTGACAGCCATGCTGTAGCAAGTTGTGATGCAGCTGCATGGTGGCATTGCTAATGTGTGATGTAGTTGGATGGTACAGTGCATGGCAGTATGTCATAAGCGAGGGTTATGTTGCGACAGCACGGCCCAGGAAAGTGGACACCGTGGGAGCAATGACGATGAGCGCCATCACTTCACCTGAGCGGGTCGGCCGCACTAGGAGTCGGGTGTCTGGCGTGTCTCAGTCCCAGCGTGAGTTGCTTGGCTTGTCTGTTTATCTTGCATGTCCCATCTGTATGGACTTGTGCATGCTGCAGTCATCAGTCACAAGTGTTTCCCACTTGTTGTTGGCTCCCATGAGGACAAAAAAATTAGTATGGAATAAATAAACAACTTAGCTGCCATTTTCAGTAATGCCACTTGTGTAGAAAAATCAGTGACATTTGCAGTATTCCGAGTAAGGTGAGCGTACACTTGTATTTGTGCTGCTGACGTAGTTACAGCGTTGTGAGACATTGACTGCAGGGATTCAACTGTCAAGATTTTTAGTATGGGGGTTTACATAAATTATATTTTCATCATTTTACTATGTAATTGTGCTGTTTTCAGAAATAATTAAGATTTCACATCTAGTAATATTACTACCAGTCAGTATAAATTCGTGATTACCTGAATACCAACTGTACTTACTATTCATATCACTTTAAAAAAGTCAACCAAATTTCCTCATAATCTTGGGCACATTGAATTTTCTCCAATTATTAATTTTGTTTCATGATAATAGAAAGTTGAAGCATTCTCCTGGTTTTCAGATACAATGACCTACCATGTAGAATTTGTTAGCTAGATTTTTTCATGAACAGGTTTATCTTGCATAATGTATTTGAAGTAATAGCATCACTAATGGGTTGTTTTCAAGTCTTCTGATTTAGTAAATATTTTACATGCAGAAGTGCAGTGCATATATGAACTGCATCATGACAACACATTAATGCAGAAGTACACTATGTATGTTCTATGTTATTATTTTTAAAGTTTGGTTTTATTGCACATGCATAGTTGTGAAACATCTTGTTACAGCATTCTGTGGATGGCCTTAGGATTTTTTTGCTATGCCACATGAAAGTATTATGCTTACATTGTATTTCATAATAGGATTGTGTTTAAAAATAAGTTGTCTGTTTAAGATTGTATGTGTTTTTGTTTGTTTGAGTTTGTGTTTGTTTGCTTGGTTTTCATGCATACCTATTGTGTGGTTTTTAGTTGGGATGTGTGTTTTTTAGTATATACTATATGTGTATGTGTGCATTGATTTTTTTTTTTGGGTATGTGTGTGTGCATAGTTTTTTGGGTATATTATGAGTCGCCAGTCGGCGCCACGTGGGCAGGCGAGGTAAGAGGCAGGCCATAGAGCAGCGGCGGCATGATAACTACCTCAAAGTGTGCCATATTTTTAATCTCGCTTTCACGCATGCCGCTTACCCTGGCAGTATTGTTTTTCAGCCAATATCTGAAGAATGCTCTGGATTACTGACCTGGTCTCCCAGCGCAACTCGGAGTGTGTTGAACGTTCGAGATGGTAAGGGTTATGCTATAAAAATTACCTCAGACCTCCCAGTCGGCAGTTGTGTTCGTCTGATTTGTGAGATGGAGTGGCTGAATGGATGACTGGCAGGATTCTGAGCGAGCGGCGTGGTCAGAGGAAGGTGACGACTGCGAGTGTCAATGTTTTGAAGGAAGTGGCTGGAGCCTGTATTATTGGATCAAGTGCGTGAGTGAAAGACATTATAACTGATGGAAACAGATAGACTGAACACATGCTAATAATGGGTATGAGTTAATTCACTGTAATCAAGAGAGACATTAAAGAGGACATTATGTGTGAAATATACATTAAATAGTGTGCTCACTGTTAAATAGAAAGAGTAAAAGTTAGAACTCAAGACAACTAATTGATGTACATAGTAGCAGAGTGAATAAGTTAGAAATAAAATTAATTTCTTTCTTTGATTTTTTTTTTATTACTAAGACTTCCATCCCTTACAAACTCGGATATCCTCCCATACGCATCATCAGCATGTAACACTGGTGAGAGAAGTGGGATGTAGGCAAATATTAATTAGTTAATTGTAATAGCTGTATGTGTAAATAATTAAGACTGTTTTATACATCTGTCAGTGAATATTTATAAGAAAAATGTCTGCAGAACTGGAAGCACTGCGAGCACTGATGGAGGGGTTAGGTAACCAAGTTAGCACAAGTGGTTAACAGCTTGACAGAAGATGTAAATAACCAAGTTAGTAGAGTAAATGAGACTGTAAATACCGAAATTAATAGTGTGAACAAAACAGTAAATAACCAAATTAGTTCAGTAATTGTAAGTATGAACGAGAATGTAAATAGCAAAATTGACTTAGTTAATGAGAATGTAGACAGAAAAATAGAAGACATTAGCGAATTGACAGTGTAAATGAAATGGTGAACCGTGTAAACAACAGGATGGACAGTGTACCTGAGTTAGTGGACAGTATCAGGGGAAGAATGTACAGTGTTGAGAATGAAGTGAAACAAGACATAAATGCAATGAAGAAGCAGATGGAGGAGATTCTTCAGCAACGAAGTTCACCAACCACTTCATAGTCATCAGAGAAAAGTGAAGAATCAGTGAAAGACGTTGCCAACACAGCGACCTCAGAGGTTAGCTAGCAGCTCAGCAGCATTGTCATGCAACCAGCAGTGGGGAAGGGGTTTTCAATTAGGCCCACCCCTTATGATGACCAGATTTCATGGTGGCAGTACAACACAATTTTGAAACAGTCGCTACCCTTCATAGCTGAACAACCAAACAGCGGGGTTACTATCTCACCACAGTACTGTGAGGCCCCGCACTGAGCATACTACAATCTTCGGCCAAAGTACATCAACTGGAGTACCCCAACTGGTGTCAGCCTTAGAGTGAAGTTTCGGCGACATGTACCTGCAACATGCCCACTATGCACAGCTGCAAAGCCGTACCCAATGATCAGGGAAGCCACTGCAGGAGCTATGGCAAGACATTTTGTAGCTCCTTCACCTATCTCTGGAAGGGTGCCCCGAGGAGGTGCGAAACATCTTAGCAGTAGACTTCATTGATGCCATCGCCGTTACAGAGGTCTGACAAGCAGTATGACTGGCAGCACTCCACAACATGCAGGACGCCCTGGCCCAAAAATAGGAGGTAGTCAGCAAGACAGGAGCCTACAACCAGACATTCAATACACACAGTAAAGCTGAACAAAGACGATGACAATATCATGAAGACACTGAAGGAGTTGCATCTGTCTTTGAGGGACATCGCTTCCATGATTTGTGCTACAGAGCTCCTCGCCCCTGACCCAAATGGAGGGAGTGCTAGTCATGTAGACAGCTGGGGCACCTGGGAGCTTATTGCTCACAACAGAAGCAGCAACCAGTAAAGAGACAGCATGGTGAAGAACAAATGGCCTCGTTGAGTGCATACAAGCACTTGCGTGAAGAAATTTGTGAGCTTCATGCATATGCTCAACAACTGAAACACCACAGCGTGAAGATATTTGTGAGCTTCATGCATATGCTCAACAACTGAAACACCACATCTATGAGGTGATGCTGCAAGCTACACACCTTACAAAGCAGTTAAAAAATGTACATGATGACCTGCAAGAGCAGTCTAGAAGACCTGTGCACCCTGTGCCATATAACAGTGAAAGGTACCCATGGCATGGAGCGAGTTATAGTATGGCCCCTCACAGTAGATTCTCTGAGGATAGCGGTCCCACAGAGTAAGTGGTTCGGGGTTAAAAAATCAGTGTTATGAACTCGATAAAAAGAGTGAGGCAGTCAGGAGCTACCAGTGCTTCAGTGTACATCGTACGAGGATCCAGCAGCAACCGGATCCAGCAGCAACCACTGCAAGTGTCGTCATTTATCAGATTGGCAGACAAGGTCTAAATGAAGATACTAGGGGAAATTCTGGAGTTGCTTCATTTTTTCAAACTGTTAATGAAAGGATTAGTCCTGTAAAGCACAAACGACCATATAGTGACATGATGAAGACCCAGTATGAGAGGAGAATGTCAGGCGAGGTATTTCAAGGTGGACAACTGGTTTGGCTGTACCATGCACACAGACAGAAAGGATACTTGAATCTACAGAAAGATGTGAACTTAGATTTTTCATCAAGGTTCATGGGCGGAGCCGAAGATTGTCCACATCAACCAATTGGCACTTTATGAAGGTCCAGACGTTGCAGAGTTTGTACAGGACGAACAGATTTGAGGAGGGGGCAGCATTAAGAGTCGCCAGTCGCGCTGCATGTACAGGCGAGATAAGAGGCAGGCGACCAAGCAGCGGTGGCCTATCAGTTACTTCAAAGGATGCCACATTTTTAATCTCTTTTTCACACCCTGCTCACTCTGGCAAGTGTGTAAAATGATATCCGATATCTGAAGAATGCTCTGAATTACTGACCTAGGCTCTCAGCACAACTCGGTGTGTGTTGAACCTTCGAGATGGTTAAGGTTACACTATAAAAATTGCATCAGACCTCCGAGCCGGCAGTTGAGTTGGAGTGACTGAATGGATGACTGGCAGGATTCCGAGTGAGCAGTGTGGTCAGAGGAAGGTGGCGACTAAGAGTGTCAATGTTTTGAAAGACGTGGTTGGAGCCTGGACTGTTGGATCAAGTGTGCGAGTGAAAGATATTATAACAGATGGAAACAGATATACTGAACACATGCTAATAATGGGTATCAGTTATTTGACTTTAATCGAGAGACATTAAGTAAGAAGGATATTATGTGAAATTGAATTAAACATTAAAATTGTGAGCTCACTGTTAAATAGAAAGAGTTAAAGTGGAGACAGCTGATTGATGGTGTACATCGCAGCAGAGTGAATAAATTAGAATTAAAATGTAGTTTCTTTCTTTAATTTTTTTTATTATTAAGACCTCCATCCCTTCTGAACGATACACCCCACAGGCATCATCTGCATGTAACTGTGTGTGTGTGTGTGTGTACATTGTTTTTAAGCATGTATGTGGGTGCTGACGCGTGCCCAATTAGACTAACAGGCACGATGGTCGAGAGGATTTTGTCCGCTAAACCAAAAGCGGGGTGATTTAGTTTAGATAGACATTATTAGGCGAGGGGTGTGGGTGATTGAGTTACACCATCGTCCTGGTTACTGCTGGAGATGCTGTTTGGGATTACAACCGAATCAGGTGCGATTTCTTGGTGACTGAGTTTGGCGACGCTGTCCTGTTCCGCCAGCCTTTCCTTCGTGGGAGGTGCAAGTGCATTCAACTGCTTGGCAGCAAGGAACGCTGCGTTTCGTTCCCTGCATTTTCGACTGTGCCTATGGCTGTAAGGCATCGAGCCTCTGCTCACAGTATACTGGGTACACCTTGACGCAAACAAATTTAAAACAAATTTTCAGTTTGTCTGGTTTTGGCTTACTGACCAAGCTCTGTAAAGTCTCCACTGATCACCCATGCTATGCGGGCTGATCAAAGACGGGCAGCTATTTGGGTCACCTTGGGTGAAGGTGTTACTAGTGGTTGTGGCTCTTCTGGTCCTCTCCACCGGCACTGGAAGCAATGCTGTGGTAGTTTGGAAAGCAACAGATGGCCGTCTAATGGGTGTGTGAAAATATGACGGACCCCTGAAGTGCGCCAGTGGCTGAAGTTAATTTGGTTGTTATAAATGCCCCCGGTTTGTGTTAAAGGTGTACGTGGCAACCTGTATCTAGCAGGCAGACAGATACTCTAAGAAATAAAAGCTTAAAGGTAGGACACAAAAGTATGTTTATTGAAGTCTTAATAAACATGTGACGCGTGCACCACCTACTAGGTAATTGAGTGCTGAAGGTAACTACGCTGGCCAGGTGTAGGCAACATGGTTCTAATGGAGAACGGGAAAGAATTAACTAAACGAGAAAATATATAATAATTCTAAACTGGTCTAATAAAGATGTCTTGAGGAGACAAAGTGAATTTAAAACGTGTTGGTAAGCGTGTTCACTGGTTGACTGGTCATCGATGGTGAAGTAGCTGCAGGGGGCGTACTCAAAGCTTTGAAGATCTCTGGAGGTCCCAGCACTGGCAGCAGTGCTGTGGGGTGTCGCAAAAGATGGAACAAGAATGACTCCTGAGCCCGGCAGCATCCTGACTTATATAGTGGAAGCTTGTAGACTGCTGGCGTGGGGTGCAGGGAAGGCATGACGTCCTTCTGCCCTGATTTGCGTGGGAAGACTGGTTAGCGTTTCTGCTTCGTGCCTTGTCTGTAGCGCTCGGCCTTGCTCGAGGTCTGGGTAGCTTGTAGGCTCTCAGTTGGGGGGGGGGGGGGGGCTGCCTGTAGAGTAGGCAACATGTCACTGACATTTGTAATGGTGGGAGAGGTACTCTTGGCGATGTGTCGTAATTGTATTAGATTAGTTGTATAAGCGGCACGCGTCAGTGCATTGTTTTTTTATGAATGTGTTTGTGTGCACATAGTGTTTTGAATATGCATGTGCGTACATTATTTTTGTTAGTATGTATGTGTGCATAGTTTTTTTTAATGTGTGTGTGCATTTTTTTGGGTACACATATTTTTTTTCTGGTGACATGTGTTATTTTGTCTGCATGTTTAAGATTATTTGTTGCAATTCAGCCATTTAGATTTCATAAAAATTATTAAGTGTTCCCTAGGAATTTCATTTCCAGATAGCAAGGAAGTAATTTAGCATTCTTAATTGCAACACAATATGGTGTCACTACGTTATGTAGTAATTATTTCACATACGTTAAATTTTGAATTCAACAGCATTTCAAGACAAATAAAATAACCTGTACCATATTTCTATGACTATTGACTGACAGGGCTGATCGACAAGGAAAGAGGTAAATGTGATTTGATGTATTGGTCAGTTTATAGTGAGTCTGATTCCATTGTATGAAATGTGAATAGGGGCATCAGAATCTGAAACATAATCTTCATACGTGAATGTATGACTTCCTGGGCTGTATCCAGAAACAAATAGTTAAACCATATCTAAATACACATTAGTCATGGTTTAACTATGTAGATTCTATGACCTTTCATGGTTACCTGGAAAATCGTTATTTCGAAGGGGTCATTATTGGAAAACCTTATTTTGTTTTATTTTTTAATCGTTCCCCAAGAAAGGGTTATTTCAATAAGGTTGCTTTTCTTGTGGTCTTGGAAACAGTTGACTGTATAGTTTCAGTTCACTCAATGTGAATAAAATAACATAAAAGTTAGTTTTTTTTTTCTGTTACCTACCTGAAAAATTAAACTATTCTTATCAGTTGGTTTATACATTTTTGGATAGATATTGTCACTATTTCATAGATAAAATAGTGTATTTCCAAAATAGTTTTTATTTTGGTTTTTTAACTAATATATTGGTGTTATGCGGTGTATTAACTTGCATTTCTGTGTAATTTTTGTATTATCTGTATTCACCGTATAAGCTTGGCTCTAAGTTTAGAGCATTAAGGTGGAATGTTTTCTATTTCTTGCTGCATTTTTTATAACAGTGTGTTGAATTCAGAGCAGGGTTTATTAAGGTGCTGTAGTTTGTTTCCATAAATTACTTGAATATACAGAGCAGCTGCAGTGAGATACGTGTAGTACATTGGATTAAAAACTGGAATATATTCAGTTATCATTTTATCGTATTTGGTGATAAAATTATTACCAGTGGAATTCAAGACGCTCCAGACATTGTTGCTGTTGCAGTTTATCTGACAAATATTACATTTGACAGCTGTTGACTGTCAACACCCCTTTTGTGAAAATACTTTTACCATTGATTTCATAGCTATTTCAGAGATTCAAATGGTAAGATAAATCAAAATTTGTTTAAGACATGAAGTCATGGTGTGCTAATAAAGTTTAGTTGGTGTAATTGAATGTGCTTAAAGTTACTGTAAAAAAAATCTGCAGTTTTCACTTTTAGCTCATACTTTCTGTTGATAGGAATTACGAAGGTGAAAAGGGATTTCTGTGGTCCAAACTAGAAATAAGATACCACTGCAGGTACACACACTGTTTTCGTGTAATTTGTAACTGTCAAGTGTTTAAAGTATAGTTTTGTTTTAAACAAATATTTCTTAAGAGCTATGACAATTTACTTTGTTTTGGATGTAGGGAACCACAGTGCATAAAAATCGTTTGTATGCAGAGAACAGGAGTGGCTCTAGCCTAATGGTTTTGGGGGGGGGGGGGGTTATTTTACCTTTACGCAGGTGCGATTTGTTGCATGGGAAGGGGGTGCTGTCTGATCATAATTTTACGAAACAATAGTGAATGATGTAAATTGGCATTTGAAACAATTCTATCATCGTCTCATTTATGTTTTAAAACATTTACAGTACAGTTCTATGTCAGTGTTCAACACTTGGGTTCGAGGGCAGGGAGTGTTTATGTCCTCTGTGATTCCCCTTCCGTATCCGTCCATGGTAGAAAGTCATTTTGCGGTAATTGTTTGTGTGTTGTAAAGTTATGATGAATATGACTGAAGCATGGTTGTAGTTTCCTGAGAGTATGTGACTGGAGCATTGTGGTCCTCTGAGCAGCTAGCAGTCGTTCCGGTTCACCATCATCACGCCTCAGCTATGCCACGTACTCCAGTCGGGAGCCAGTGGCGGAAGTGCCCCATGTTGTGGGGCGTCCACGCAGGTTATCGGGCATCCCACGATCCACTGGCACTTCCAGGGAGACCAGCCGTGAGCCCAGCCCCAACCGTTTCGGGGGCCTGCACGACCGATCTTTTGGTTCCAAGCTCAGGTAAGTTAGAGGAGCACTTGGGGAAAACGAAAGTTTTTGTTAGTAATTATTTTTAATTGAACTACATATCTATAAACTATATTGACTTCCTTTAACTTAAACTATATCCAGCCTTTGGTTTGGCTGTGTATAAACTTATTGAAAAGTTGTTCAATTACACAACTGCAAACACCACGTATGAAAATGTTGATGTTCCTATGAATACTGTTTGATTTAATATTAATGTGCCACAACTTCTTATGTCTGAATATTTAAAATTTAATTAACATTTAAAAAAAAAAAATGATGATTGATTTACTTTGTACAGGAATTTTTTTTTAATCTGAATCAAATTCAGACGTAAAACGTGATAACTTTTACATCATTTGAGTTAATCACATCTATATTCACTATTTTGTTTGTGGAAACTACATTAATTTGAGAACACAATGAAAAATCAAATAAAGGAACTTGTCAGAACACTACTGTGACTCTAATTTTTTGGTGTAGGAGAGCTGTTGTCTTGATTCCCCTTGGGAGCGTGTAAGTGGTTGCTTCTTTAACGGGATAGAATAATCATACAAGGTGCGTTGGCAGGCTGGTAACTTGGTAATGCTGTGTAGGGCAGGTGGAGAATCAGGTCTGGTGGAAGGTGACGTTGGAACTCTTATTAAAGGTATGAAATCACACAAATGTGGACTGGAAGGATGATTGGTACTGATGGATGACCTCGGGGTGAGGTCTAGCTTTCTGATAGCTGGGTCATTACCGCCGGCTTCTTCATTCTCTTGGCTGTATAGCTCTGTGGTTTTAGGCCCTTACTCCTCTGTGCACTTGGCTTGGGCAGGATGGGTCCCGACTGCCTTTTTTTATCCAGCCTGATGTCGGACATGATGGGGAATTTGCAATGTAAGATGTTATTGTGTTAATGTATTGTAGTGTGTGATCTTTAGGTCTTGGCATGGCCATTGACAGAGAAATAAAACCTCTATTCCCTAACAGCACAGGGTGGGATAGCTGGTATGGTCCACCTAAGAAGTAACACTGCTCCCTGATGCCAGTACCTTTGGATGAGCCTGCTCAAACCTTTGTCAGAAGGGCAGCACCTCTGGTGACATGACCAGTAGTAGAACATATGGCTCCTGTGACTGATGGTACTCACTGGCTCAATGAAACCCCCAGAAAGAATTTCTCTTCTGTGTCATGGTAGTAACTGTGAGGGTGGTGTAACCTGCTTGTAACCAGTATGCCAAAGTCTGGCAAGAGCAGTGTGTGTCCTTCAAAGGCTAAGATGTTCACATTCTTGCTCCTGGGTGGCTGGGTGTGAGCATGAAAGTATGTGAAGTGAAAACATACAGTAGGTAAAGCAGGAAATGGGCAGCAAAAGTGTAATCAAATAGCTAGAACAAATACTTCAGCGCAGGTATACCACTCAGGACGATGCTCAGTATTCAAAATAAACTAAGATTCACAGCACACTTTTAGAGTAGCAAAATTATGTTAAGATAATTAAGACTAGGTGGCCATCTAGCCTGACAGAGTTCAGGTTGAAGGTGAGAGCACTATGAAACTGCAGTGACATGCCATGATTCTGGTATGTGCAGCAGCTTTTTAAGAACTCTCGAGTGTGTGGCAAGGGCAGTCTGAAATGGTTGGATGGAGGAGGTAGCCACCCCTATACATGGCAGAGAATTACCTATGGTACCTGCCTGGTGTGCACGTCCTCCGCTGAAGGGGTGGGTCCACCCAACTTAGAGAAGAACATCAAGGTGTGTGGATAGTCAAGTCACCAGGTGACAAACTAACACACAGGCTCGGGTACTCATCCTACCAAGCATGGCAGGCATGAATGCCATTCGGCACTGCATTTTGATGGGTCTAGGGCAGTGCTGTTCAGCAGTAATGGAAAGCGGCCAGGATCAACGAAGGAATCGGCCTTAATCAGTACACATAACGGGACCATCTTGGTGTTAGTCTGGAATGATTTCAGAGAAGCATAGAAAACCAAAATCACTATTAAATTGTAAGCCGAACCCAGGTCCTCTCCTATGCAGGTCCACTGTTACTAGATACATCGGCTTAGGGGAGTGCCAGAGGTGGATGCTTAAATTATTGAATGACTTTACTCGTGGTACATCAAAGTATACCTGTTTGTATTCTATATTCTGTTTTTACTTGAATTAATATAGGATTACCTCGGGAATGAAATCACCCGCAAATTCTAATTAAAAAACATTCATTTGCTACTACTTAAGCAAAAACATTAATCTCAATTTTTAGTAAGCGAAAATAAGATGACCTTAAATTTTTAAGAGTAAAAATTGTAGTAAAACATTGTCATATATTTGGGTCAGTAAAATACCACATTTTTGTTAAATTGGTACTGCAGTTATTTTCTTGAAGCAAAACATTACACAGTATCAAATAATTTTACTTTGTATGTGGTGTACCAAATTAACAGAACAGTAAATGTATCTGCAAGACTGATTTAAAATTAAGGTATCTACATCTTATACTTGAGTATTAATTGGGATAAGGAAGTGCTTCCTTAATTTTGTGATGTATCATATAAGGAATCAGAAAAACTTCTGTATTCAGGATTGAAACTGCAATGCCAAAGAGGTGTGATTTGTCCATAGCAGTGTAGTACATACTTCTAGGTTCTGAAGAAAATAAAATAATGTTACAAAGCTGCTTTGACTCTGTGAAACAGTATCATCATACCGCTTTCTCTTGTGTGGAGAAATAATTACTCTTGTTCCTAAATATACAAGTGTTAACTTCTTTTAATTTCCTTAGTTAACCTAATTTTTTTTACTTTGTGGGCAGGAGTCGGCCAGTTCATGGGATCACAACTCCTGACCGACCGCCACAATCTGCCCGTCCAGTCATGGCGCAGAAGATACTACAGCAGAGTATAGAAGCAGAGTCTGCTCTTGCCGATGCTCTGGTAAGCATTCATCACTTTTATCTGCTTGTGAGTGTTTAATGTTTTTACAACAATCACTACAAAAGACTAAGGCTTTACTAGATGTTTAATGCCAGGAGGTTTGCCGGGACCACTGAAAATTAACTGTTGATACGGTTTATTGTTACATGCATTTTCTGTACAATGAGAGTCTGCTGTACTGGTATAAATCAAGTAATTTTAAAAAGTTTTTGATAGGTGATGCTGATAGGTTATGTATTTGTAGTAATTAGTTTTTAATGCTTCAATTCTTGGTTCTTAGTCTATTGATTCTCAGTTATACTATTCTCAAGAATTGCAGGTACCGAAAAATCGGGGAATCGAGTTTGACATCCCTAACTATATGCAATGCATTTATTACTAGAGACCTGAAAACTTTCGTGATACAATAATTTGAAAAATAATGTGGATTTCCATGTAAAACTTGAAAATATTAAGATTTCTCACACTCAGAGGTACAGTTCACAAGATGTTTGAAATCATGTTGTATTTTCACGCATTAGTATTATTTTTAAAGCTACAAAGATTTATCATACAAGAATTTTATTTGCATTTGTGAATACATATTTCAAACTGAGTTAATAGGTTTGTTATGTGAGTAATTTATAATCACTGTCAGTACACACTTACAGTTTACTACATAGTGCTGACAAGAATATTTGTCCACTAGGAAACTGTGCTCGTTTAGTGTCCATTTCCACCATTTCACGTAATCTATGAAAACGGCTGGCACAAAACATTTTGTTTATATACTAATGGATGACGTCTTTTCAACAATGGAATAAAAGACTTCAGGTCGTCAGCCAGCAAGCTTTGAGCTTGATTTCAACATAGTTTTTATTGTTGACACTCAATGTTGCGTTTTGAACTTTTACTTTGTAATACAAGAAGAATGGACGTTCAAGCCGAAGATTTTATTATTCACCGGCCCACTGAGTCTATTTATCAAGGCACCGAGTTCCACTGCACGCCGCTAGATGACTACACCAATATGCTTTGCCTCCTCCCCACTGGAACATTGATTTTTGCAGGGATAAACAGTACAAGTTCATGACGTCTCATTTTGTGTCAACAATAAAACTCTGTTGAAATCAGGTGCAAGGCTTGCTCGCTGATGAGCTGAAGTCTGCTTTATACCATTGCTGCAAAGACGTCATGCTTCAATATGTCAAGTAAATTTTGTTAGAAAATAAATAAATCTGTGAAAATATTTTAAAAATATTTATTAAGACTAGATAGTTGCTGATACGTAACTTGAAAGACATTGTGCTTACATTAAATTTTATTTCATGTTTAAGGTACAGGCATTTAGGTATTCTAAACAGCTTTGAAACTTAAAACCATTTGTATAATTATTTTGAGGGTAATTTTTTTTAAACTAGTGGGTTGGTTCTGATTGTAGGTTTTAATGATGACGTTGAGTACTGTATTTCTCATCCAAATTTTTTGTTTTGTCAACAGAATTTCGACACAATGGACAGTGGCGATTTCTCTAGGTTATCAAACAGTGGGCGCAAAGGCTTCCGGCCATTTGAAGACCATTCAGATGATAGTGAGACATCCAGTGTGTGCTCGGAGCGATCTTTTGATTCATTCAGGCGGCCCTCTGATGTGAGTTTGTCATTTAGTCACTGTTCATGCTGTGTGTTTGTTGTGTATTTTCCTTAGTGTGCTGCAAGTGTCGCTGTGCTCTGTGCTGCTCTGTTTGTTGCTGATGGCATAGGCTAGTAATGTGTTTCAGAATAAGTTAGGTGCACAGTAGTATTGTAGCAGTCCCCTTTAAAATCTGACTAAATATAAATAATTATAAATATGTCCAAATCACTACACATCATTTAAATGTTTTTATTAAAGTCAGGATCTAAAACATGGTCAACGGTGTACACATTGCGTGTATACCATTTGCTCCAAAATTTTTAATAAAGTTTGAATCGAGACTGTATTATTTTGTGAAAACATGTTGCAATAAGTACATAATCATCCATGAATAATATTTTCACACTTTCCAAAACGAACTTTTGGTAAATCTCATCAGGTGTAACATTTGTACCTGTTTTTTTATTTAATTCATACCTAGGGATACCAGTTTTTTGCCTGGTGCGGAATCATAAAATTTTCACGAAATTTGCTTTGTTATTTTTAATCGCAAAATAAGCAAACGCTTTGCGAAAACACAAAATAATTGTGAAAAATTGACGTATGAAGCAGTAAAAACATAGTTGGTTCGAGCTACTGATTTTGATAGTTGTTTTTTTTTTTTTTTTTAAATTGATTTCTAGTGGGTTTTATTGCACAATTGATTGCTTGTTGGAACAATGTTAGTATTGAATAAGACATTAAAACTTAAAATGGCATTTGATTAGGCTATTGAAGAACATGCTGATTTAAACTGGGTGTTGAAATTTCTTGATATGGCAGCATAAGTTACATAAGTTTTCATTATTTTAACATTGTAATTTGCTAGTATTGCAGTATAAATATAAAGAGGATACTAGTATACTTATATATTTTTTTAAATTAGAGCTATGCCAATTCAAATTCATGTTCCTGCCAATGTGTGAACTACAAATAATTTTCCACCAATTTGACAAAAGTAAAATGTTGCTGATAGTTCTTAGTTATTCTTCAATAGGAATTGAGAATCCTTGCCGTTGCGAATATTGAAACGGTTTCCATGTAATGAAGCACTTTCACCAGTATACTGAATGTAGTAAAGGAAAGCATCAATGAAAAAAAATTCCATTTCCTCTGTTTTTCCAAAGCTTGTAATTTTTGTGTGCCAAGCTGTGAACTGGTGATGCCATTGTGCTGTGAAAGTATAATCTATCAACTTGACATTGCCAAAGGGTCCTTGTGTAGTGGTAATGGGAAGATAGGAGTTTGGGGGGGTTCACAGCTGCGCCCATCAACAAATGGTGGTGGGAGAGGAGGGCGGGGAGTGTGATTGACCTGAGAAGATAATGCAAATATAATGAGAATTTTCTGTCTCGATAATTTTTTGTAGTTTTCCTTTTTTTTCTTGGCAGGGTTGGTATTTTAAGTTTATAAGCTACAGAATATGGTATTAATTTCTGTGACATTGCACGTACCCACACCAGCAAACAAAATTATGTCTAGATGGAGACCAAGTCTGCATGCATTGCTTGTCAGCATGCATCAGTTTTTTATTTTGGTCTTTTGAAAAACTACCCGTACAGGTTACAAATGCATTTCAGCCTGACTTGGGTTTATATTAAAATTGTTTTGAGTTCATTAGTAGGGGTGTAGGACAGTGAATTTTGTTGTCCGAATATTTTAAAATCAAAGAACATTTTCTAATAACATGCTAATAGTTTCAAAGTTAAATAGCTACTAGTAAACATTTCATCTCACTCTGTTGGGACAAGGCCTCAATTGCCCCCAAGTCACCTTCCGAGTCAGACCTCGGTTATCCTCGACCCAGCTGGTTATGCTTGACTTTCCTGGTTTTGAACACAAGCATGTTCAGCTAGGGCTTTCTGAGGTTTGGAAATCCTAGTAGTGTCTACATCGGGTGGTATATCCTTGGGGTCAATGGCAGGAGCAACGATCGCCTCTGGGCTGTTCTTCCAGTGGATCGTTACCCTATAGTTCCCTCCAAGGTATTTAGGTTTCTTGCCATGGTACATCAGACATTGCTGTTTAGAAAGCCAAGACTGGTCTAATATAACCTTCTCCGTGATATCTGGTGATACCGTGAATTTGGCTATATGAGTTAGATGGTGGATACCGATGGTAAGATTGGTTGTGCCATCGACCTGTAAGGTCTGGCTGGGTTGGGCCATGGGGATGAGGTGGGTCTGGGGCTGTAGGTTAGCTTTCTGCTCAGCTGTCAACAAATCGCTTCGGATTAAGTTTCCTGTCGCAGCTAAATCAAGCAAGGCTAAATGAGAGGGTACCCATTTATATCCATTTGGATATGTTGGGCCTCTGGTGGTAAGCTTCCACTCTGGAGGAGGAGGAGGGGGTGGGCCGATGGATGACCTTTGAGGCATGTGGGTTGTCTAGCACTGCTTGTGCTTTCTTATAAATTTCTCCCGCTTCCTCCAGTATTGCGAGAAACATGGGTGAGACAGGGACCTTAGTGTCTCATGGAGGTGCCTTGCCTGTGTACAAGACTGGCTGGGTGGGCTGTCTTGTCGAAACAATGTCCACAGCTACTGTTACAACCCGTCTCACAAACCGACCTTTTACCTTTGGATGGCTGGGAGGAGGCGGATTCCTCCTCGGTGGCTGGCTCAGCGGCTCGGCAAGTAGTTGGACTACGACGGGTTCTGGAAGACTTGTAGGCTGCGAAGAACTAGGGATGTGTTGGGGGCTGTTGGTGATTGTGAGGGGAAGATTGAGATTACCCAACCGTGGATTGGTTTTGCCTATGGATGGTTCCTCTCCTCTCCGGAAGGTCTCTAAAATAGGATGAGGAGGGCCTACAAGTTTTACTAATGGGGGAAACAATGGAATGGGTATCTCGCAGGTGGTAAGAACTCTGCCCTGTGGATTAGTATAAGATGGGCACATGGTATTACGTTCGGAGGAGTAGATAGCCTTATTCAATCTCCTCCACACCCCTCCTTTCCGTGAGTGTGGGATAACGGAAAGGATCTATATAGCCATGCAGAAGATAAGCCGGTGACTCCTTCCCTTTTGTGTACGGCTGAATATTCAGTCTTGCAGCGAGCGGCACCTAAGTTGCTCCTATCATCTGGCGCCAAAGGAAGCGGTGGACAGAATGCAGATATGCTCAAGCTGCTCCTTAACTGAATACCCGGTTGAGGTCTCCACAGGATGTTGATTAGTCTAAGCAATTCCAGCTCCGTTCTGGACCCATAAGCTATGGTGGAGTATGGAAAGACTTAGTCCGCTCAATTCACCTGGTGGATATGTACCTATTGTTTTGGGCTCCGTCGGAGGACTACCAGTGCGGCAGAGCTCGAGTGGCCTCTTAGCGTGTGGGTTTTGTGCTCTAGTCTTCCGGCTTGACTCCTGTCTGGTTGTGTTATGTAGGATTTACAGTATTGCCAAGAAAATCAGACTGAAGAGAATGGATTGAATTCACATATTATTATTATTATTTATTATTTATGTAATATTAACACAGTGGCTCCGTACTACCTTCTAAGTTAATGCAACTTGCAACGGAAGTTTTCAACCTGAAATATTAACCAGGTGAGGGCGACCTGGTAAAAAGCTAGTGAATGTAAAGGTGATTATTTATGATGAAAAGAAAATTTACTGGTTAGTTAAAGTATTTGACGAAGTCTGACTACTGGGGGTGTTCTGAGGGAACACTAGGGTTGGATGTCTATCAGAAGGGTATTGAAGTCATTTGCCAGCACTGTCTGGTGTGGCGAGGGAGAGGTCCGGAAGGGACTTTGTCGTGTCTTACCTGGAACTGGAGTACACACAAGGGTTGAGGAGGTGGAGGGGGGGGGGTTAAGACAAGGCGAAGGAAGTCTTCGGGAACCTCTGGTAGTGGGTTGAGTCTCCCAGAAGCTGCTGGAGGTATCTGTGATAGCGGCAAGTGGTGTCTTCAGCGGCTGCTGAAGAAGTGGTGAGCTTCTGATCAAAGAGTCTTCCAACTGGTTGGAATTCCAGCCCAAATAGTGTTGGTGGAATCTGCTGCGGTACCACTGGTGGCACACCCTGATGACTACCGCTGGTCCTAAAGAAGGCGGTGGTGAAACAAAACTCAACGTTCCATGCCAACCATTTTATACTTATCTCTCAAGGGTGATCATTGGCGAGAGGTGCAGGGTATGATACCCTCAGCTGCAGGGGTTGAGATTTCTAAGATGCTGAAGCAACGCTATTATCCCTTATCTCAACCAGAGGCGCTGGTAAAAATAGATGCTGCCCTCCAGTAAAAGTACAAGCTGGGATCACGTCTCTGTAGTATTTTTTAATGGCGCCAATGTATCCTGTAAGCACGTGTTCCGCCTCTTCAGTACTGTTTACCATTCATGACCTGCTCCATTTTGAACTTAGTGCTCAAAGATGGGGTGAAGTCATAAAGTAGAGTGCGTATCCGAAATGTGCAAGAATGTGTTGTGTGTCAAATTTTTGTTTTCACTGAACTCGCATGGTTTGTTGCATTACTGTATTTTCTCTTTGGTCACTGTAAACTGAAATCATTTAAAAATTGCTTATAATTGTGTTGCACTTCATCAATAGCATTGTGTAAGTGTAATAGTAACCTAAATTAAATTTAAGTGCGTGTTAGCAAAATGTTTTTCACACACTGGCATCACATCAGTGAATTGGCATTATAGAATTGGCACATCAGTGATTCGGCTTGGCATAGCTCTAAAATGTGATAGTCTGTAGCATTAGCAGCACAGGGCTATAGACGCATACTGTATGGCGAGTGCTGTATAGGCTGGGAGGGGTGGCTGTATGGTGTGGGGATGCTTATGTTGACATGAAGTGGAATGTTTATTGCTTCTGGATCACCATGACAGAGCAGTTTTGTATAGTGAGGTGTTAGGGGACAATGTACACCCTTCTGTCCACATGGGGATGGCGTCTTCAATGACGAGAATACACTGTGCCACCAAGGAACAAACATGTTTGAGTGGTATGAGTAACGTTCTAGTAAACCATTATTATATGGTTTGGCCCCCTGAGTGGACCATTGACTTCGTACATCTTGCTCCTACCTTGATACTCTCACTGTGGGCCTCTGTCAGAACCATATGGTGTCAGATCACCATGGATATGTATCAGTACCTAGTGGAATCCCTGCTACAAGTGTTGGGGTGATCTTCTGTGTCAGAGGCCAACCAATGAAGTGATAGCTTGATGGTTGCAATTTAGTGAGCACCTAGTGTATTTTCGATAAAAAACATAGACTCCAAAGTTATAGATTTAAAATTTTATTGTTAAGCAGTTGTCAGTGGCTTTCCCACAGTTGAAGACATATAAATTGTTAGTCTCAAGTTAATTTGTATTTCTCATTTTCTCATTTTTGCCTGGGAGTAAACTGGTGAATTTGCAACAACAGTAAAATTATTTTATATCTCAAAAGAAAATACAGTATCTGAAATATTTGTCTTTTTTTTTATTTGTAACTTACAGAACTTCAACATTTTTTGAAAAATAATTTAAAAATGTTCGCCTGAAAAATTAAGTTGAAAGAAATAGTAAGTTTTAATAAAACATTTATTGTGCTTCAAAGATATTATGAAAAAATTTAGTAAAACATTTATATGCTTTTAAAAAATAGAAAACCGTGTACAGTATTTAGAGGAAACGTAAATATATGGGTAGTGTGTCATTATAAACGTAGTAAAATTATTAAATTACTGTCTGTGGTGTTTTGTTTTTTTAAAGAAGAATGTATTTTTTACTAAACTGTTCATTGAGTTCCAGTGGTTTGGACATGATAGTTTGTTATACTCAAATTTGTCGTAACCCTACACACTTCAAAGTGCACCATTTATGTCTGTAGCTAAGTCTCGTGTTATTAGTTCATTTTTGCCACTTGTCTGTGAATGGTTTTTGGCTTGCATGTCTTGCTGTTCTTGTATGTTGTTTGTTAGGCTTCAGTGCTGGAAAAGCAAATAAGATCAGTCCTTGAATAGTGTACAAATTTGTATCTGCTGTATAGTGTACAAATTTGTATCTGTTATGAATGTGCATGTAATTTAAATAGGCTTTCGGCTTAATTATTACGACTGGAGTAAGTAATATAAATGTATTATTACTTTTTCCCCTTCAGAAACAGTATACACAATTTCAATTTGGAATGGGTCATTCCAACATTTCCTCATTTATCATCCCAATTTTTTATTTAGTTGTTTCAATTTTTGTGCCACCTTTTCCAGGCCCTGCCATTTTGATAGTATTATAATTTACACACACATGAATAAATAAAACTACTGGGCACATTTTTAGTTACTGTATGTTGTAAAATTACACTGTGTATTTGGTATACTGTGGTAGGCAACTGTTGCCCCAAACTACTTCATGTAAAACATGTTAAGTTCTGTGCATGATTAAATTAACTTAAACTTGCTCCAAATGTTTTTGTAGTAGTCCTTTCTTCACTTCTTATTCAATTGTAAATGGGTTGTGCATGTACATCACAATGACTTTTCTCGTTTGTGTTGCATTTTATTTGGCTACTTCCACGTGAATATATAATGTGATGAAGATGGCTGAAAGAAAGCAGTAATTCTTTTTTGAAAATGCTTTATAGGTAATTATGGGATATTTTAATTTCCATATTCTCTGCGTAGAAATTTTTTTTGTTTACATTCTGATTCCGAGGTGTAACACTCGAACCATATTCTTTTCCTGTTATTGAATATGTGTGCTGATCGTATTTTTCAAGAAATATGTGTAGAACATACGCAGCTGCAGCCCGAGTAATCATTTGTATATTTTAAAATATGGACCATAAACACTACAGTAGTCTAAAAACATAAAGTTATGTAGCCAGAAATTTCTCAAGGGGCTACCTGGTGTTGCAACCTTAGACGGTAGGGGATTGAACGTAGAGTGCCCTCTCAGGGCCTAGTCATGCCTACCACTGTGAATAATACTTGTTGTAATGGGCCGGTGAGGCTTAAGGGGGTTGTACACAGTATTAGGCCATTGGTGGGTGTGTTTACTATGGACTTGGGAGGAGTCAAACCCCAGAGTGAGGCGACTGGAGGTAGTTGCCCATCCGGAGAGCTCTACCCTCCTCACTGTAAGGGTCGCAAATTTACGGGATGCCAGCGATCCCGGGTGGGTGAAATGGGATGATGATTAGGTGGTCGTGGTGGTGGGGGTATGCAATCTGGCAGAGGAGATCTTTAAAGGGCGAGTGGGTTGATGTTGTCGGGACAAAGTCAGATGATGTGGACGCCATAGTAAAACTTCTTGACAAAATTGGATGGATAAGTGAAGTAGACTGTATTTTTAATGTGAAGGGTTTAGGGAAGGAAATTAACGTGGAAATTGAATAAGCTATTGGAGTAACAATTTTTGCAACTGTAAGGAAAGATATGTGTTGCTACAAAAATGTACTTTGTTTTGTGTGATGACTCCTCGTAACTTTGCCTCGGGCACACAAATGAGTTGGATTATAACTTCAGCAAAACGCTTCCTAAAGTCAGTTGCCTGGAAATGTCTCAAACAGCACTTGTACTCAATTAGTGCTTGTTATAACTAGGACTTAATACAGGGTAAAAACATTAGCACTGGTGATCACTTGTACTTTGGCAAAAGGAAAAATTTGCAATGGACAAATGAAAGTATTATAGCAAATACTAGTATTCTGCACTAATTTTTGTGGCTACTTTTCTTATGCTGGGTGAATTTTTGAACATTTGGAGTAATGGATTGCATTTTGTTGGCTCTTCTTGAGATGTATATGTGCTGTGGCATTCTTAGTATTTGGGACCTGTGCAAAATTCACTTTCGAGTTTACAGAATTTATTTTCACAGTGTTTGTACATACATACATGTTGCAGCCAAATTGGTAATAATTTTATTTATAAGAAAACATTGTTTAAAACTGTGTGCAAACCATGATAAATGCTCCAGTTGTATTTTGTACACACTCTACAAATTTGACAACCATACGTTCTTTTACACTTCTCTTTATGAATTCATAAGCATTTGTAATAATTGCTTAGATTTTTCTCTTCTCCCTCATTGCTTTTGCACTGTCAGACCCGTGTTTACTTTTTTGTACATGGCTGGTATAATTTTTTAGTAAGGCAGTTTCCAGGGTTTTTTTTACCTTGGTTTTCCAGTGTCATCAGTGTGTTATTTCTGTTATACACTTGGAAATTTTTATCAACGTAGTTATATTTGAAGCTCTTAGGTTTACAACCTTAAATCTTTTGTTAGCAGTGGACTTAATAAAGTTTAGAAGGTAGAGTTGATGAAGCACATGTGTTTCTTGACATACACCATAACCGTGATGGACCAATGCTTTGTCATTTGTGTTACTTAAACTCCCTGTGATGCTCCAACTGTTATATCTTCACGAAGTTTACCACTATGAACTTCTCTTAGATTTTAATGTTCAGAAGTGGTTACCTTAAGTCTGTCTGTTCCAAAATATTTTCAACAATGATTGAACAATCTACATTTTCGCTTTGCAACAGTTGTGTACTGTGTAGCTCACTTATATTTATAAACAGTAACCTGATCTCGCACTTTCAGAAATTGTTCTATTCCATATAAAATTATTGCGAAATTTAGTTGCAAACAAATTAAATAATGGAACACAAATTAAAGAATGTAAAACAGTATTACATAGAATGTTTTTGTAGCAACAAGAGGCTTAAATCATTATTTTGACACACCTATAATAAAGATCAGGGGATATGAATAAAATTTGTCTTCTAGTAATTTTTTAAAGAATAATAATCAGTTTCTGTATTCAAACAAATTACGTAGTGGAATTTCAGGTTGGATTTGACCCATACCAAATGATAACATGCCAATATGAAATAAAACCTTTTCAGTGTTTCAGTACCCTGTCATTTATATGACAAGACTATTTGATGCACTTGTTGGAAATACATTATGCTTTTGTGGAACATGCGACAAAACTTTTGAGATGAAAAACATGTGGCATGGTCATTCATGCTTTGTAGAACTTAAATTTCCCTTGATTGTCACTTGAAATGAAACGAAAGCTTTTACATCCAGCATTGACCTAAACAAATTTATTCCGAATTAATGTTGGTTTTCTCTGTTTTTTTTTTTCCCTGGCTTTGTTTCCTGGTTTTGATAGTTTTGTTATTGTGTATGGTGTTCTCTCTCCTGCCATGAATGTTTTTCCAACTAACCAAATGCAGTCGTTCTCTTGGAGTGGGTCACAGCAGCGCCTCTACAGGGATTTGCTGGAGCCACCAAACAAGGTAATGCTTGTTGCCAACCCACGCTTGCACCCTTATACATATAGTTATGTAGTCGCTGCTTTGAGAATGTATCCCATTGTCCGTGTTGTGTTAAACTCCTATGCTTATAGCTGAAGAGTATAATTTGTTTTTCTTTCAGTTGGCCTGCATTGTGTGCCAGATCTGTTGTAAGAATCCATTGGCTCTAAAATGGTTTAGTTCTAAAAATTAGTTTTTGTTGCGGCAGCTGTACATTTAGTATGTTGACCATTTGGGAAAGCAGGTTACACCTGGCTAAAGGTCACTGTCTACTGACTGTCAGCTGCGAAATTAAGTAGGAAATCCCATGTTAAGGAAATTTTGCCTCAGTGCATTAATTTTAAAGATAGATGTTTAAAACAAAATGTATTCATCCCAAATTTTTTTAGGAGAAGTTCCCTATAGCGTAGATGTTTTCCATAACACGTATGGCCTGTTTGCAAGGAATTTTTAAAGTTTGTGTTTTACGGAAAAATACCTATTGCCTATCTATATTGAAAATTTACACTTGTAGGGATCTTCTATAAAAAATTTTTAGCAGAATACATTTTGTTAGAAACACCTATCTTTAAAATTAACGCACAGAGGCAAAATTTCCTTTACATGGTACTTCCTACTTAAATTTTGCAACTGCCAGCTGGGTAGGCTGTGCCCTTAGAGCAGCTTACGGTTTTCTTATTTTTTTATATACGCTCCTGTCATAGTGGGATTTGATCATTCATTTGTTCAGTCATACCACAATCGTTCATGGGGGGTCAGCATAATAATTAAATCTTAAGTGAATATTAAAAATTTGTATACTTTACCCTTTTCCAAAAGTGGGTACGTTATTGTGTTTACTTGTACTTGGTAATTTAATTGAACCTGGTAATTGACTATAGTCTTTCTCCTGTAAGGTTTCCAGATTTTGACAGATTGTGTGAAAGTAGTACCTTGTAAACAAACAGAATACGTATCCTTCTGCCACCATGTGCTTTCCATGTGACTTGTCAAAACATGTCAACTTCATGTGAATTTTTGCTTGACATTTCAAACATGCCAGTTATAGGCCTAATTGAAGAAAATATGTGATTACACAGATATTTTTTTTAATTTCTGATGGTAACACATACATTGTTTTATCAAAATACTATCAATTAAATATATTCATATTCTTACAATTAATTACAGATATTATTAATTATTATCAAATCAATAATCACAAACACAAAAAAATATATTTTTTAAATCAATAAATTTCATTGGACGTGCAAGTTTGCAACTCTCACAACAGGAAAAATTTTAAGGCAAGATAGAAAGATGTTGATGTTGGTTACAAATAACACTGTAATCAAAATTAAATCTCACATGTTAAACAATTTAACGGAGAATACAAAAACTTACCTGGCCCAAAGTATGATTAAAAAAATTATGTGAATCTCACATAGTTAACTGATGACAGCATCATTAAATCACTAATTCACAGCTGAGCAGTAAAATGAACTACGAGAAAACAAGTGTTTGCTGGAGTTCTGTGTAAAGGCAATGTCACCATTAGGCCTACCTTAAAAAAATTACATTTAGGCAGTGATAAGAGTTAGGCCTGTCTAATCATACACAGAAATAGTTAATTAAAACTGTAAAAGTCTTCTACAATCAATAATTATGGAACTTATTTGTAGCAATTACAATAAAATAAGCATGTACAAAAAACATTCCTCACAAGTGGTGAAGACTGGTATGCCTGTGATCATTAAGTAATGAAACCTAGTGGCAATTACATCAAACACATGTCCGTATGCACTATTACAGTAATGTGGATATTTAATGTACATGCCCATCGTCCCCAAAAAAATTTCAGTACAATGTGTTGTCCTATACGATTAGTATTTATTACCATAGCTAAAAAATTTACCACAGAACTATATGTACTTTACATAGTCTTTCTGGACAAATGAAACATATATCGTAGTTTTAACATAATTAGGCCAAAATAATTAGTATTTAATTACAACTGCATTCGTGGTTTTTGTTTACACACATAGGTGAGCAATGTAACTTCAATGTTTTGGTGAAGTCAATAAGTACTATTTGTTGTTTAGTGGCAAACAAAAATAAATTCACCTGTAACATTAACATATTCCAAGAAATGAAATGAATACTGAACATTTAAATGTTGTCAGTACACAAACTTAACATGTTTACCTTAATTATAAAAGAACTAACAAACATTTGCCTAAGATATTTACATTTCCCCATCAAAATACACCACACTCCAAATATTCACGTACATAATTTATCGCTATTTACTTTGCAATGGTTTTTGATGAAATTCCAAGCAATTGGCCAGTTGTTTTTTTTTTTTTAAATACCACTGGATAACTTTCGAGTTCTCCCATTAGTAACATGTCTTTGACTCCTTTGGCAACACTTACAATGTCTTGCTGTCATTGGCGATTGCATGAAGGATTTTTAAGTCGCTGCGTTTTAAATAACTATTCACACATTCATTAATTCAATTTATAACTTCTAAACTGATACGCCCACACACACAAAAATTGCATCTCACAATAACAACATGGCGTCCAGTCGTTGGTTGGTGGAGATAAACAGCCCTACTTTTTCGTTATTTCTGTTATGCAATTTAACCAATTTGAAACTATAAACACGTTTAATAACTTTTTAAAGAATACTACAAAGTAATATTATTTAAGTTTATTCCGAAATGCTTACTTGTTTTTTTATTTGTACTGTGCACTATTTTCTTTATCGCAGACGTAAAAAAGAATACATGTTATTCAGGGATACCACCATTGCTTCACATGGCGGTCAGCTGACATTCAATATTTTAAATACGACGCTACTGTATTACACTTGAAATATGTTGGCAGCAGTAGCTGTCAAATTCTGGAAACCTTAAATGAAACAAACTATAACGTTAGCTACTAGCTTGTTGGCAATTTGCAGTATGTATCGTAATACACAGTGAAAGCCATATGCTTTTTTTAATTTGTGCTGATGCTCCATTTATTACAGTATAATTCATGTGTATGTCAATCTTTATTTACAAAACTTGGTAGCTGAAGTTTTTAATACTTATACGGTAAATATTATCTCTGCATATTTTTACATTTTTATTTTTATAACTTTTTTCTTAATGTAATGACGCATGACATCCTCTCTATCATAATAAACCACTGCTACTTATCAGTCAACTACACCCCTGACAGCTCGTCCATGAGTCATGTCGCTGCCGCTGATGTCTGCAAGACTGTATTACCTACCGGGCAGGGACAGGCATCCCATTGATAATTATTATTTCACTCAGTGAGCCATCGAGGCTATGCAAGAGGTCCGTGGCAAGTACTGCAGTGCACTGCTAGATGCCGCCACAGACGAGACGAGGACCCTGGCGCTCTTCACTATGCCGCCCACTCGGAGGATCCAGATGCCGGGCTCACACCTGCTGTGCCCCTTCCCAAACGCACTATGCCAGCAGAAGAAGGGATGGCCGAGAAGTATAAAAGCCAAGCTTCCTGATCGCCAGTTCTTCTCAGTACTCAATCGCTTCCTGAGCTATTACCGCCCCAGTTACCGGTGCCAAGGCTCCAACCTCTCCTAAGCTTAATTGCTCTCTTCATAGGGCCGAAGTTCATCTCCAGCAGAATCCTAAGGAAGACCCAGCGGACGTCAAGAAGTAGAGCTCGCCTCAAGGAAACACGCATTAAGTAACTGCCTAATCCACCCAGCTTTACACAGGGCGCCTTCCCCTGTTTAATGATAGGGTGTTTAACCTTTCGTATACTCCGTGGGGGGAATTAGGAGTTAGCACCTATGCCATCAGTGTTTATTTCACTTCTGTAAATAAACACCGTTCTTAACAGTCATCTCAGCTTTCACTCCAAGCTCCTTCTTGTGTCACATCGGGGCTGCAGGACTTGGCAGGAGACTGGGTTTTGATACTGTCGAACACACACTGCACAACAGAACAAGTACATCCTTGGAACACCACCTGTTCGTTGTACGTCGTTGGAGGAATGGTAGAGCCATGACATTAGGATACCGTCCTGTGGAAATTGGCTTGTCAGCTCGAAGTCGCCCCTTCCTCTGTGGTACCGAGGAAAGGGTCTTCGAGTTCGGGGTGACCAGTGACCCTCACCACACCACCATTGGAAGGCCACCCGTTCTTTGCACCACGTGGAAGTAACGGTAGAGCCACATTAGGTACGCTCCCGGTGGATTGGACTTGCCAACCAGGTGCCCAACTCTCATTGTTGCCCTAGTGGTGCCGAGAGGGCTGCAGTCTGGTGCAGGGAAGTCTACTCCCACAGGACACTGACAGGTAAACTGCCCAACTCGTGCTGCTCTGATCTTTACCTCATGCATTACACTCACAGGAGTGGAGTTGAGAGACGGGCCAGAAAGGCGAGGGCAATTGCTAAGCTTTCCCAGGGAGTATATATCCTTCCTAGCGGGTCTGGGTTACTCAGTCCACGGGAACAAGCTGCACTTCAATGACGCCTCAGCATACCAGTTCCAGACTTCATTCCCGTCAGATTGTTCAAGCCACCCACCAGGGTCACGGAGGGATACCATCTGGTAGTGCAGGAGGCACTCTTTGGCATCAGACAGCCAGAAGCACCCGTACCGGAGCAGATCACACCCCAGTCAAGCGAAACACCGGTCAGTACGAATACATGGGTACCCGCCAACCCCACGCCACCTCGCCGAACGGCTGCGCCACTACCCAAGCCGGTACCTCGTAGAGGGGTCAAGGTCATAGGGCCTGACTTCGTGCCCATCTGTCAACCCACGAGGCCCGTACTGTACACAGGAGGGGGCACCTGCACCCGGGACCGAATAAAGTTGATTAGATGCGACTCGCCTAGCGTCACCCAAGTTACCTAGGGGGGGGGGGGGGGGGGCAGTCTGACAGCCGGGACTGTCACGCATAATTAATATTACTGAAAATCAGAAGAAAGGTTTAGGGAAAATATGTAATATGCATAAACTGTTGTGTGGGACATGGTGAAAACTCTGCTTGATGTTTTATAAAATTTTAATAGTCTACATAAATTACAGTATATATTAAAGGAGGTGCACATTTCAATATCATGCACATCAATATTTTTTGAATTACAGTGTGTATTGACCTACTGCTGAGTTGAATATTGTACAGTGGATCCATAGAATTTTATGTGACTGATACAAAAATTCTATAGATGTGTACATTCTGTAGATATGGACTAGACATATTAACACATTGATAGGCCAATGTTGGGTATTTGTAAAGTTTAACTAAAAGATAACAATGCGAATGGAAATAGTAAAGAAAATATTCATAATACAGTGGAATCCTTTTACAAAGTTCTCGAGGGAAACAAGAAGTGTTGACCTTATAGGTAAAAAACCGCAAACAATCCACTCTAAATTTTTTCTGGTACTCTCACACTCAAAGTTCATAAAAACCATATTTAAACACTTCTTTTGAAACCATGTTCACAGGAAATAGCTGCCAAGGTAGTGGAAGTATTATCCATAGAGCAACTAACAGTAGTCACAGTTACTAGCTACGAAATAAAAATGTCTTGAATATTGTTATTGATAGGGGGCAGTGAATAGGGTTTCCTTAATTTTGCATTGCTTTTTTTGTTAACTTTCAAGGCATATTTATTAGTTACATTTGTACATATATGATTTCATAATTTTAATGGAAAAATATTCAAGTGAAAAACTTGAAAGTGGTGTTGGCAATGTCGCATCGTGAATCAATATCTTGAAAATATGGCACCGCTGTTTCTCATGGTTGCTGGTTGTTACCAACATTGGCCGCCGTAAACATTGCAATTGCTCGCTGAATGTTGATGCATGATGCCCTGAGGCAGGTGGAGGAACATCACCATGTCCCAAAGTGCTTTGATGGGTGTTAGGTCAGGTGCACCCAATGGCGGGGGTATTTGAAAATGATTAAGTCTTTACAATGTATTGGAGCATGTCCAGTGTAAAGTACTGACCTGGTAGCTTGACAGCAGGGCTCAAATCAGGTTCCATGAGAGTGACTTTGCATTTCAGTGGATTGGCTCTGGGCGGTATACCTGGGCGATGCCTAACCTGTGGAGGCTGCTTAACCTGAATCAATTTTGCCTGGTGGGAGTTTGAAATGGTAAGTTCAGGGTGCAGGAGCTCGTAGGTAGTGTTGGTCGCAGGGGGGGTTGGTGCCGCCGGCTCGAATCCCCAAAAGCGTGGGTTGGCGATCCCCATGGAAGTGTCCTGTCCATTTAAATTGGCAGCAAACACAGGGTGTGTTTCTTTGCTAATACGAATGGGAGCTTTAAAGAGGTTCTTGGGAATCTTTGGTGTAGACTGTCTCTGCAGGTGTCGCAATGCCTGGGCTTGTTTCCTCGGTGAGAGTTTCGTGAGTGCGGCCAGGATTGGGTTTAGTTCCTACTGACGCTCAGAGGCAGCGAGTACCTGTCTAACCTTCTCTCGGACACCACTCCGATGGGAGTAGGTCATGAGGACATAATCACCCTTCACATCTGTGCAAGGGGGGAGCAGGTGCATTGCTCTAGTCTGGTGTACAGCCGTGTGCAGTCTCTGCCAGCCAGAAGCGGTATCCCTATCCCAGCACTCAGCGTCAAAACACGGTGAACACTCAGTCAGGTTTTGCCGGCGGACAGTCCCAGTAAGTGGGTGAGTGTCTCGGGAGGAACAGTCTCCTGCAACTCAGAGGACACTTTAACTCCTACAACAGGGGCGCGGTAGAGAGAGTAGCCAATGAGTCGGCAAACTGGTCTCAAGAGATCGAGTACCTTGTGTCGGGGCTCTACCATTCCATGCACTACCTCCTAACGTCAGCAAGAGCTTACGGAAGCTTAACCTACGCTGAGCCAGGTGAAAGTGGTCTGGTCCTAAGCTAACAATGGTAGGGTAGACAACAGCTATGGGGAAGCTATACCTTTGTAAGCCAGGTAGACGAGACCTGGTTCTGAGCTACAAGGGACGGAGTAGACTAGCACTGTGAAAGCAATAATAAATCGACTAACTCCGTATTCCATCGTTGCCCTGAAGGGGCCACGGTGTCTCAGTGTGTAGACAACTTGACATTAGGTCTCTTCAGCATGATGCTTGGATTACTAAGCAGGGCATGAGGATTGGTCTCAGCGAGGAGATCAAGGATTAGAAGTCCCTTCTGGCACTGGAAATGCCTTAAAATGGGAAGGTAGAATGTAGGAGCGGGGTTGAGCAGACTAATCAGTTTCTCCGGCAGAGAGTGCGGTTGAGAGCTGAAAACTGGTGCAGAGTCGAATCCTGACTCCGTATTTATGCTCTGCTGGGCTGCTGCCTTGGCGTTCATTGGCTGGCGTGTCTTGGGCGAGGAGTTGCCTGTGAGAGGGGAGTGGCAAAAGCATAGCTTCTCTGGCGTGATGTTACCGGCCGGCTTGGAGACGGCAGGAAGACAACGAAACATATTGGAGGAGCCATCTAGTGGTGGGCAGTAAAACTCGATACCTCTGATGTATATCCTCGGTGGGCCGGTGAACAATAAAAGTTGCTGGCTGGATCGTACATTCTTGCCGTAGGTGGCTTAGTCTGTTCTGGGTACAGGGGCCCGCCCGGTTTACAACTCAGGCCTAGTGGGTCAGCGATTCTGCACAAAGTCTGGCTCTACAACCATTATGCGGCAAGGTGGTTGGGTGCCTTCTTGCACACTTTTGGTTTCCGCTACCATAGTTGCACTCGACTGGGGGGGGGGGGGTGATAGGCTCTGGTACGGGAGCTGGTTGTGCTTCTGGATCGCTGTTCTGTCGTATGCCAAAGAATACCTCCATCACTATGGGATGGTATCCTTCCGTAACCCTGGTGGGTGGCTCGAGCAAGTCCACGGGCGTGACGGTGGGTGCTAGTACAGTGAGGCATCTCAGTAGCACAGCTTGCCCACGTGGACTAAACAACCGAACCTGCTGGGAAGGATACATAGCCCCTGGGGAAGTTTGGCAATAGCTCTCGCCTTCTTGGCTCATCTCTCCCTATGGGTGTAAGACATTAGGCACAAAAATCGGAGTTGCAAGAAGTTGGCAGTTGACATGTCAGTGTTCACATGTAGGTGCAAATTACTACTGCCAACAACGCCTCACTCTCGACGACTCTACCAGGTACAGACAGCGTGGGCTTCAGGGTGATGGTTGCGGGAACCGTACGGTGTTGTCCCGCAGGGATAGATTTTCCTGCACCAGGATGCAGCCCCCTCTGGACCACTAGGGAGCGATGAGAGTTGAGCACCTGGCCGGTAAGTCTATCCCACTGGGAGCATATCTAATGTCATGGCTCTACTGTTCCTCCTACGTGGTGCAAGGAACGGGTGGCCTTCCAATAATGGTGAGGAGAGGGTCTAGTGGTCACTGGTCTCTCCAAAAAGATCCCCTCTTCTGCACCACAAAGGGAGCGATGAGGTAGGGGGCAACATCGAGCCGGCAAGCCAACTTCCAGGGGACGGTATCCTAGTGTCGTGGCTCTTCCGTTCACTGCCAGGGCAGGGAATGGATGGCCTTTCAAGGAGGTGCTGTTGTGTTGTGTGTGTGTGTTCGGAAAAGCAAAAACCCGGTTTCCTGCCGACTCCTCCAGATCCGATATGACATAAGGAAGCAGCTCGGAGTGAAAGTCAAGAGACCTGGTAAGATAGGTGTTTATTTATCCAAAGGAAATAAACACAGATGGCAGAGGTGCTATCTTCTAATTCCCCATGGGCTATGCGGAAGGTAAACACCCTATCGTATTGTGGAGGAAGGCGTCCTGTGCAAAGCTAGCGAGATAGGCAGTTAGCTGGTGCGTGTATAACCTTGGGGCGAGCTCTACTCTCAGGTTTGTCCGTAAGGGACCAAACACGTCTAAGTGTTGCAACTGTCGACGGCCGCTGGTGCTTCCTTCGGTTAGGTGCTGGAGAAGATCTTTGGCCCCATGAGGTGAGTGATGAAGTAAGGATAGGTTTGAACCTCAGCTCCAAGAGCTGGACCGATGAGGGCTCAGGTAAGGCGATCGAGAACTGTATCAGGAACTGACAATTTGCAGATGCTCAGGAGGCCAGGATGCATCTCCTTATATACTCCTTGGCCATCCCTTCTTTCACTGGCATAGATGTCTGGAGAGGGGGAAACAGCAGGTGCAAACCCAGGGCCTAGATCCTCTGAGAGTGCGGCGTAGTGGAGAGTGGTTGGATCTAGTCATCTTGTATATGGCGGCATCTCATGGCACACTGCTGTACTTGTCCCTGACCTCCTGCATGCTCCTTTGTCTCATGTGCGAAATAATAAATTATTATTGGGACGACTGTCTTGGCCCGGTCGGAATAACAATCTTGCAGGCTGTGGCTGCGGCGTGACTCGTGGACCCGCTGTTAGGAATGCAGTTGCGCTGATGAGTATCACTCCTTTAGTATTATTAAACAAGAAGTCATGCATCACCTTTTAGACTACTTATCATGCCTACATTAAAGATTGTGTGTTCCCAGTGTCTGGTATAGACAGTTACAGCTGGTGGAGCGGTGTGGCTCAGTTAATGCTTGATACTTTTCGTGTAGCAGATGAACTGTGGTTAGATGGTGGTAGTGATGCTGATGCTATAATGGTAACATGTTGTTTCCATGTAGATTGTTGTTTGCTGCTAGAGTTATGTTGGCAGAAAGAAGTTGACATTGGCTGCATTTCAGGTGTTGGTTGGGGAGGCTGGTGAGTTTAAATCTTGTATATTGAGATGGTGGTCAGGTGGGAGCTTCCTCCAAAGTAGTTGGCTAGCCCACTCTGCAGTTTTTGGCATGTAGTGGCTTCGGTAAACATATTCCCAGTGCAGCAATAAAAATATTAAGCTGGCAGTGTATGGTGATAATGCTGCAGCAAGTAACACAGGCTTATTGGAGGTGTTAAGCATGTTTTCTCCCAGTTACTGGTGCTTAATATGGTGGTGTTCAGCAGGTTCTATTACCTTGTGGTTTTTCTGATGGGTCATAAGGGGAGGAGAAGTGTTGGAGCTTATTCCATTTCTGATATTGTGACATACATCAGTAAAGTATGTATTGCTATATTTTGTTGTCTGTTAGTTCAGCTACAGGTCGAACAGAAAACAAACTTTTTCATGCATACTCTTCATGAACAATTAGAAGAATAAACATGTCTGCGTAAAAAAAGAAACATGAGAATATTGAAGCAAGGGATTATATTTTCTTATTATTGTTACAGAGATTAAATAATTTCAGCTTGTGTAATTTGCTTTGATATTTGCATTCCCAATATAGAATTTGTAGTCATAAACATTGTAGCAAACAGTAATTTGTTAAGTTTGCTGAAGATAAAAAGTGATATAAAATCTTTAAAGTAATAACATATTTGTTTAGTTTATTTTAAACTTTTGTGTTCAACCTGCGTGTTGGTTAAATTACAGGACATCTCGGATATAATAGCCAATTGTGCAAGCACTCACTGGTCTGACCGTAAAGAAGGGTTGGTGGGTCTGCAAAGCTACTTTCAAAATGGAAACATGCTGACTGGAACAGAGTTGAAGAGGGTCACTGATATCTTCACTAAAATGTTCAATGACTCTCATACAAAGGTAAGTCTGTTTTAACATTCAATTTTAGTTTATTAATTTTTTTTTTTTTTTTTTTGCCTGCTGATTTTAGCTGAAGTTTTTGTAAATAAATGTAGACATAAGAGCATTTTCATTTGTGTTGCAGGTTTTCAGCTTGTTTCTGGACACGCTGAATGAGTTGATACTAACTCATAAGGCGGACCTAAATGACTGGCTCTACTGCTTGCTGACACGTCTGCTTAACAAGCTGGGGGGAGATCTGCTGGGTTCCATTCAGAACAAAATACATCGCTCTCTTGCTGTTGTGCGAGAGTCGTTTCCGCATGAGCTTCTCCTTGGTTGCATTCTCAGGTTAGTCTTCAACTGAATGCAGTTGTTGGTGGTCGATGGTATGTGTACACATCTGAAGTGGTAAAAGTGATGAAACTGTTGTTCTTTGCATAGTCAACTCTCCTTTCTAATGCCCGGTTGCACCATTAACAACCCTGAACCAAGATCATAAGATCTTGGTTCAAAGATGATCTCAGTTTGATCTGAGTTCAATGTATGAGTGTTGCACCAACACGAACGGCCGAGTTCAGATTGTAGATCATCTGATCTCGGTTCAAAACTAGGATAGAGATGAAACACTGTTTGCGATTGGCTCTCAGTTCATGACGTCATGCTGCAACTGCTTATTTTGAGGTTCAAATACAATTAATACGTTTTTGTGGACATTATCTCTTAAGACTAGGATGTTTTACTACATAATTTAGTTGAATGTACTGAAAAAACTCTGTTTTAATTGTTTGTTGGACTGGAAACACTTTGCAAAAAAAAATTTGTCGTTATTTTTAAAACCAATAAAATAATATTATGGAAGAAGGTAGCGTACATAGAACTAGATGGTACAATGTTTTATTTATTTTAAGTAAAATAATTGCTGTACGAACTTTTCTGAATAATATTCAATTGTGTATAATGGTGTTCGGAATTCCCAGAAATAAAATTGTTCTTAGCGCTATATGTTGGCGTATTTTTAAACTACATCTGTCGGCTACTGCTGCTCTTTCGTGAGCAATAAATTTGATTTTAAATTTAGCTCGTGCGGAAAATTAGGACAGTTTCTGACATTCTGAATGGCTTTTCCAGTTTTTCATTTTGGTTGATCAGAGGGAAAAGCATGAATTTTGTTTTCCCATTACAAATCATTAATGCTATCTTTAATTCAATAAATGCATTGCATCATACGCCTTTGTAAAAGTTCTCAATTTACATTCTACAACAGTAAAAACAATTGAATCCATTTTTAAAGTATTTAAATATTACCAAGTTTATTTCTAGTAAATAAAAATATTTTACAGTGCTTTTATCTTCACATAAACAACATTCAACATAAACTTTTATTCTTCTCTGTTCACTTTATAAATTCTTAATAAAACGTAAGTTTAAGTGCCAAACAGAGCTTAAATATGGAATATTTGAATGTTTGTCATTTAAACAATATTGCTTTTCTGTATAACTATGACATTTAAAAATAAAGCACTCGTATGTACTTGATCCGAGATCGCAATGGTGCAACAGCCAAATGCGCTGAACAAGGATCAAACTAGTATTTGAACCTAGATCATTGCTGATCCTCAATGGTGCAACCGGGCATAAGATTCTTGGAATAGCGACTCTCTCGAAATAGAGACCGCTTTTTGGGGAACCATAAAACAAATTTCATTGAAAAGGTTTTTCCGATAACAACCCCTTTGAAATAACAACTCTTTTCCTGGGAATCATGAAAGTTCTTAGAATCATGAGTTTACTGTATTAATGTACTTAATATAGTGTGATCATCAATTCAAAGGTCATGATTCAGAGTGGATTGAAAAGAAAAAAATTATCATTGACATTTGAAATTTTTTTTACAAGTACGTATGAATAATCTTGACAGAACATGCACAGATGATTGATTTTAAGTGTAGTAATAATTTAATTTATTTGATTTTCCAGAATCTGTAAAAATGTATTGGAAAATGTTCACTAATTGTTTTCATTTTAAAATCCAGTTTATTTTTTATGAATTTGCACAAATGGCTAAGCATAGACAAATCTGTAAGAATCTATTTTTAATTTTTTAATTGCCTTTGATGAAATAATTTGTTTAACATATTCATGTTTGTGTTGGTAGGTTTATTGTCGATCAGACACAAACACCAAACACCAAAGTGAAGGTTGCAATGTTAACCTTCTTGACTCAACTGGTCAGTATCTGCATGGATTCTCCCTCATCACTTGGGTCGCACAGCAATGCTCCAGCAGCTCTGGCAAGGATCATCACATGGATGAGCGATGCCAAGTCTGCAGAAATCAGGCGGGCTGCTCAAATGGCATTAATAGCCCTCTTTAATGTTGACACGCCCCAAGTCACCATGATACTGTCTAGTCTGCCATCAGAGTACCAGGTGTGTGTGCAATTCTGCACGTCTGTGCTTAGTATTACTGATTCTTAAGCAACATAACTGGAACTGCTGATAACAGGGGTTATATATAATGTGTTCTACCGGGACGGAAATAGTAAAATATTGTAATAAATTTCCTATGCACATCAGTCTCTTTAACAAAATATACTGCTCATCATTTTTGATATGAAACGACAAATTATGGGTAATTTGCAACCATTAAATGCAAGTTGCAGGTATCATATAAAATTGGGAAAAAAAAAATCATCAGACTGAGAGTTTAGTACAAACATGCTAGTTTTGATATGACTCTAAACGAATAAGTTTTAAACATGACTTTGGGGTTCTGATTAGTGGTGGGACAGTAACATGCTCTTACCAATACATAATAATATGATTCTCATTATTTAATAACAAGAGTTAGTAGTGTATTAGAGAGAGATTTAAAATAAGCATGAAGAGTAATGTTGCAAATAATAAATATTTGAGGAAGATGATATTGTATGACAAATTTTTTATGAACTAAATACATTGTACCCATTTTTCAGATTTTGTATAGCTTAATATATTACAAAACCTTTCTTTTTGTTTTTGCAACTTTATGCAGACATGCAAGGTGCTTTGTCATAGATAGTAATCTTGTAATTTACCTGCCTCTTGAGATTTTCATACTGCAATCATTACACACTGCGTGATTTGCATTATTCTTTGGCACATTAAAATGCAGCATTTTAGCTTTCTAGGCATTTTGTCAATTTACATGGATGTGGTTAACCTAAAAAAAATGCATTTCTGCTATGATTAAAAACATACTCGTTAACCATCCTCTGCAGACAAAATATCTGCTGTAGCCTGAATTATGCCATTTTATATACATCTTGAATGGGAAATTTACAACTACATATTTACACAATTCACAGTAAGAAATACAAAAAAATCACATGTAAAATTTTTTGTTCTAAATTTGGAACATAATATAGTTTTATTTATACGTATGTAAAAAAATTTTTTTTTTCCCCATAACAGTACAAATAATCTCAAGAATTGAATTGAATCAAACTTTTGGAGTTAAATAATTAAAAGATTTAAATTAATCAATAGTTTAACTGTCCTGAGATTGCATTATTTTAGTTGTAATACAGATAAACTTATGCAGGTGCTTGAAAATAAGACACTGTTATGCCATATCAGTCTCCCAGGTCCACTAGATGAAAGTAATTGTTTTAATTTAGAAAAATATTTGATTCATTAGTTATGAATGTTTTAGCATAATTTTTGCTTTAACCTGATATTAATTAATTTTTATTGTGTTAGGCACTTAGTTAAGAAGTAAACATTTTTGGCAGGGTTCCATATTTACTCATTGTCTTGTCGCGATTGGGTGAGATACGAGACGAACGATGACACAAATACTTACTGGGAATTGGCCGCCAGCGGTGCTTCCCAATCACTGCACTATTGAGACTCAGGGGTGCTGTGGGTTGTGTGTTTCCGTCTCACCGGTGTGTACTTACAAACACGTAGGCAATACTAAACTTTTACTAAACATTACTTTGAAATAAGCACTGTATAAAATACGTGGGGCAAGGCCACTGTCACTACTGAATAAAAGAGGTAAGTTCACTGTAGACTTGTTTTTATTGTTACTATGCATACACATCGTGTCAATGAAATTATGATTATCTTGGTCATGACTAGCCAATTCCGCTTGGGTACTCCCCAGTCCGCAATAAATTTACCGCACACCTAGATGGATGATCTCACCGAGGTGTGTGAAAGCACAGCCTTCACAAGAGAAGAGGGCCGACAGCCGGTAGGATGGACTGACGGTTTTTCTCTGAAGACAGGACATGGTGAATTACAAATGAAAACACTTGATGAAACATTAACACGTGTGATTACTCGGCATCACTAACGCAAACTCATCGGGCTCGCCCGCCAGCACGTGGGTGACTGCCTATACACAGAGCTGGCTAGGACGGGAGTAATTGCACTGTACACAAATTGCAAAACTACACAAAATACATGGACCCTTAAAAGATGATGGGGCACGAGATGAGTATTCACAGTACACACACGCGTGTGAAAACAAGCTTAGATGGTGCAGTTGCCGTTGAAGTTCATAGCGGACCAAGTGGTGCAGGTGGAATTGCAATATTTCTTTGTGAAAACAGCAAATTAAATTCAGACAAAATATTATTCTGGTAGAGAAAATTATTCTCTTTACGATTGAAGTGATTACAGGCTGATAACTTGCCTGATGGCAAAAAAATCAAACATGAAAGTGACAGTGTGGTCAAAAACAAAAAGGATCAATTTACGTGAAAATTACACGGAACTGTGATAAAATTGAACATAGAACCCTGAATAAAATATTGCATATACAGTAATACATAAATAAGCATTCAAAACGCAATGACGGCGTAGACAATTACTTGGCGTCGGTCAGCCACATGGTTCCTACATGATGTTGCCGTAAAATATTCAAACATGGAAAAATTCCCTTAAATACATACATGAAAACAAATCCCTTAAAATTGCACGTAGCAGTAATACAGAAATTATGATGAAATGCCTTTAGCAGAAGCAGATGGTGCCTGATTCAAGTTTCGCGGGTCGCGTGACCTCTGACATCTTTCTCCTCCTCGATTAAGTTGAAAATGCCACAAGGGAAAAATAAATTAGTAAAGCGGAAGCATAATGCTGGGGAAATGTCTGGTAAAACGTATACAAGCAAAGGTTGACTGGTAAACTAAATTGACTATTGAAACCTACATCAGTGAACAAAAAATTGTAGTGCATACGTGACAGTGTCTTTCCTCGCCAGTTCTCCTCGACAGATTGTCCAGAGACAAGCGTTGCATGGACCTACCATGGCCGCCTACGGGGTTCACATAAGCGGAAGTGCTATGCACACAGAGTAAAATATTTTATTATTGAAAATAAAATGGCACAAACTAAAATTAAATACTGTTTTACATTTTATAATTTTCTTATGAATTTTCCATATTATTTCAGTGTCTCTTTATGATGGCGTTCACACCGGAATTTCAGCGTCCTTAATTTTATAACCAAACATTTTTTAAATAACAACAAACACTTTAAAACATTTTAAGACATATTAAATGCTGCAAATACAAAACACATGTTACACTGAAAAATAGTATTTATGTGAAAGTTCAAAATATTGGCCTCTTTGCACACGTGCAGGATACGTGACACGTGCGTGGTGAGCGCCGTCATGGGCTCTAGCGTCGTTGGCTGTTACCCGGCGTCAGTCTCCGTAAATAATAGTTGTTGTTTGAGAATTAATTTTTGAGCACGAGAGCCCCTCACGTTTTATTGATACTCAGTTTCCATTTCAATTCTTTCACATGGGATCTAGCATGTTGCTGTTAGAATGGCTCATCACGTTCCAATTTCACATTGTGCAATCTTGTGGTAATTGAATCATTGAATGATCATTAATAGGCAGTTTTGTCAACTTTAACCTGGATAGTACTGTACTGTACTGATACATACTTGAAATACCCTTTGACAGTGTTGTGTGGTACTGAACCTCGTCTGAGTGTGCACGTGTGTGTTTCTTTCTCTTTTTTTTTTCTCTCTCTAATGGTATTGGAATATTAATGTAAAATATTTAAATAGATATCAATATCAGTGTTAACAGAAAATGATATTGGGCCACCCCTAGATCCTACAGTTCTTGCCATAATTTGAATTGACACATTTTGGATTAATCACCAGGAAATCAGAAACTTTAAATGTACTGCCACGTGTCCAGTGGGGAGGATAATTGAAACAATTACTTAGAGGGGCTGGCAGCATCAAAGAATTATCTGAGACCTTTGGGGTTAAAAGTTATTGTGACTTTCGTCACAGGACGTTTAAAAGAGACTGTAGAGGCCTTAGTCATTTTAACAGTTTTGTTACGTGACACTAGAATCACAAAGTTTAGCACCTTAATGGTGATCTGGCAGACAGCCAGTAGAAAGGACAAGTGTGGTGGTCTGTCTCAGGGGTACAAAATCCAAAGCCACTTTCATGGCCCTACGAGTTGGCTGACCCTTGGTTACGCATTTACCTGGAAGTTTGTGGTTCGTCTAAGGTAGTGGTGCTGCTGCCAGTTGGAGACACTTATTATCCTGTCGTGGGGTGGGCTGGTGACTTTCGGACAGTGACATTCTCTGGTTCTGTGGTGTACTGCAGACAACTGTTGATGGGGAATTGGGACCACTCAACCAGGGGTTGGCGATACCATTGGGACGCTCTTCAGCCCTCAGAAAAAGTTCTACTATGGGATGAGGAGGGCTTTCAAGTGTAATCAAAGATGGAAATATCTGTGTCTGCAGTGATGCGTAGTGGGGCTCCTTGGTGAAAGTGCAAAGTGCAACTTCTAACTGAGGTTCACAAAGGAGTCTAGCTTCTGTTCAATCTCCTCTGTCTACCTCCCTTCTGGGTGTAAGGCATGAGAAGTTGAGGGTACAACTGAGACTCTACGAAAGTAGAACCGATGCTTGAGATTCCCTATCATTAGACATATGCAAAATTCGCATTATTTGGCATTAGGCTGAACTTCGCAGTACTATATATACTTGAGCCAACATCCTTTTTCTTGTTGGCTGCTGCATAGATGTGATTTCATTCCCTTTTTTTTTTAACTGAATTGCACGTGATTGGAGCACACAGGTGTGAGGTGTTACTTTATTGGTGCAGAGTTACCCAGGGCATGTTAAATAAAGTTTGGTACAATGACAAACATATTGCAAAGGTACACATTATTGAAGTTTAACATGTCCTCGTATAATACCAGGTCTCTACCTATCGTGTACTTCTGAGTAACCGCTCTTGTAACGAGAGATGGCACCCTGTGTTCCTTTTGTCCGGCCCTGCAGGAGAGTGGTGGAGGAGTATGGAACATCCTGAGTTTAGCAGTGTTTGGGTGGCCTCTTAATGTGTGGGTATTTGGCTTGTTGCGTGGTGGGTTTGCTGGCTTCACTTTAGAGGTCTGAACTGTGTAGGAAAACTATGATTTTTTACTCACAGAAATTCAGTATTCAGAGAATAGGTAAGTGTCATGTATTTTATTACGTGAGTAATGAAACACGGTAGCATTGTGCTACCTCCTACGCTAGACTACTTTGTTACGGAAGTTACCTAGGCAATTAATCTAACGTGAAAGGCGATGATTGGTGTTGGAGAAAAGAAGTATTCAACAACTGTTTCTTGAGTAACTGGTGGTTGTTCTGAAGAAACAAGCTGGGGTGATAAATAACAGAAGGGTAGCGTCAATGTTGCCAACACCATCCTGGGGGCAGGGACCTGTTACCAAAAGATGTCTGGGTTCAACACCAGAGGGTGGTAAGGAGGCAGAGCGACACCTTCGGGAGCCTCTGGAGGGTCCCAGAAGCAGCGGGATCTGCGGTGGCTGCAGCGGTGTTGGCTTCTGGTCTGCAATGTCTTTTACTGGTAGAGATTACGGCCCTTGCAAGTGGTGGAATCTGCAGACATACCAGTGGTTGCACATCCCGATGGCTGCCTCTGGCCCTATATGACAATGATGGAGGAGCAGAGACTTGTAGGCAAGCGAGTCTGCGGGGTGGCTGCCTCCGACCCCAAGAGAGGCGGTGGAGGAGCTGAGGCTGAAGTTTTCTGTTCAAACCAGACCTTTTGTACATCTCTTGTAGGTAGTTGGGGTGAGGGGTGCAGGGAGTGATAGCCTCTGCCACAGGGTTTGGAAATTGAAAGGTGCTGATGCGGTGCTATCATTCCTTATCTTCGGGTGCTGCCCTCCGCCGCTGTGCTGTGGAATTAGCTTGACCTGGTTGGAGGTAGCGGCGGCTCGGTAGACAATACGGTCTTCGTCGGGGGGTGTTGTGGTGATTGCTTCTTGTCAATTTTGGGTGAACATTACAAGCTAGGATCACATTTCTGCAGTCACTTCTGATATTGTGCCATCGTACCCTGTAGGCACGTGTCATGTCTCTTCAGTACTGTTGGGGTTAATTGACCTACTCTGGTTTGAACCTTGCGCCCAAGATGGGCAAAGTCATTTCGTAGAGTGCGCATAAAAGATGTGGAAATGCATCACACGTCGATATGCTTTGGTATTTGCAGCATATCGAAAATTATAAGAAGGAAAACTATACAAAATGTTAGTCAGTTGTAGTTATAAGTTAAATATTTGTTGGAAAATTTATGGGAATGTTGTGTTGTATGAAACTAAAGTCTTGATATTTAATTTTTTTGGTTGTGGTTGGATGTTTAGTAATGGTTTAGTGTCTGATTTGTTGGCAGGAAGCAGCAGCATCTCTAGTCCAGAACCACCTGCGTCGCAGCAGTACCACATCTCCCCCATCGCTGTCGCCAGGCCTGCAGTCCCCTGGTACCCCACAGCAACCACGTACCCCACGCACTCCTGCCATTGACCTGGATGACTCTCTCAACCCTGAGGAAGTATACAGGTAATTGTCTTATTACAGCAACAGTCATGTTGGTGTCCTGTGTAGTCATGTGGAAAAGAGGCTACACCAGTCCTCAGTTAAGACCCATGTAATGACTTGAAATATTATCTCTAAGTTAGAGTGAGTGAGTGAGTGAAGAGTTTTGGCGGCTCTTACATTGAGGTCTTGAGAGCCGATGTGGGTGAAGCAAAGTGAGTATGATGCAGCGCCGAAGTGAGGGGGGGGGGGGTTAGAAATGGAACATTCCCGATAAAATCGGCCGTCCAATGGCATTGTCCGGCACGATTCTCACATGTAAAAATCCTGCAGCAACTCCATTGGGAATTGAACCCGGTTGGTGTAGGTGGAAGGCGAGTACTCTAACACTACACTACCGTGGCGCCCACTACATTAGCGCCTGTAAGTCTTGTTGTTTTAGCTTGGATATATGAATAATTTGCAGAATCTTTATTGTAGGTCTTAAATATGCATCAATTTTAGATACTTTAGTTTTTTTTAGAACGCATAATGCATAGAATTATTTGTTTTTTTTTTTTTTTTTCTGATAATACTCTATTGAGTAAATATACTTCAAAAAGACCTTTTCCCAAGATTAAAAAAAATCACCACTGTGCTAAAAATTTCTGTTTATCAATCATTGAACACAGTGAGTGGTTTCTTTTGCAGGTCATTGCGCCGCACAACGGCTGAGATCCAGAACTACAGTTTTGAGTCAGGGCTGGGTTCGGGCAAGCTGTTGGAGCGAGATCGCGACACGACCAGCCAGGACTCTGGCATTAGCCAGATGTCGATGGGCACTGGCTTGGAGGAGCAGCTGGAAGCAATGAGTCTCAACAGCAACGGCTGGAACAACAGCAATGGCTCGCCTACCCACCGTCTCAATGCTATCAACAAGGATAAAGATGCCACCAATGGGCTCATACCAAATGGTTAGTTCTTTATGTAAAACACTTCCGTTGCTCTATTTTGCAGTTTATTCCAAATAAGAAAGTACCTATGCAAAAAGAATGAATAAATTGATAAATGTTGCAAGATGTCAATTCAATATTTTGTATAGAGAGAGCACCATATTAATTTAATTTTACATCTTTAACTCCAAATTAATTTCAAATTTATTATTAATGATTTGGCTGCGTTAAAGAATAGCTCATAACTTTGGCTTTAAGTTAAAATAGTGAGTGATTTCTTAAAATTGTTGATGACCAGAAATAAATAGATAGTTTTTATTGCAAAGATGTGCAAGTAAAACATTATTAAGCCAATATCGTTATTCATATAAAATCAGTTCAGTTGTGCCCTGTTCGTTTTGCTTCTGTTTTGCAAAAAAGTGCAGTGACATTACAATGGCTTCATGTTTCAGAGAGCCACCAACATGAAGACATGGAGGCTGTACGTAAAGTAGTGGATACATTGACACACCATGGAGCACCAGACAGCCCTGCGGAATGTACAGAGACAGAGCGCAAGGCTGCCCTTACACAGCTGCTGAAGCTGATAAGAGAGGGCAGCACAGTCACAATCATCGAGCAGTTCAAGTGAGTGTCAGTAGGTCATAAGTGCTACGTGGTATGGAAAATGTGCATACTTTTGTGTCTCTTTGTGTGTGTGTGCATATTTATACACACACACACATTCATATTCACGCAAGATGTAGAGAGAGGGCTAGGTAGATAAATTAAGCAGATAAAATCAATAGGGAGGAGGATTACTTTCTGGGGGAAATGGGGACACCATAGGGTAGAGGGGGAGGGTAGTGGGAAAATGGGAAATCTAGAAGCAAGATGTTCATTCTGTATAAAGGATTGATCTTGTTGTGAACCTTCATATTTGACAGTTAATAATGACATAATTTAAAATCATATTTTGAATAGCTAATATGTTGTTTCGTTAAGAGCTCTGTAAAAAAAATGTAAAATTTGAGTGGTCTTGTTTGTTTCCAGGACTCTTCTTCGTGTACTCCTTGACCAGCTGGCGAAACCGGAGTCGTCTGTTAGAGTACTTGTGTTCAACATTCTTACAGAAATGTTGAAAAAGCGTAGCATGGCCAGCTGCTTCCAAAACTATGTTGAACTGCTTGTTCTTAAAGTATTTGAGGCCCACAAGGATGCTAGTAAAGAGGTAAGGTTTGCTTTCTGATTAAGTTATGAATGTACATGATTTGTTCTTTTATTTCCTTTGTTACTCATTAAAATATATTACAGTGAATTTTCTATCGGCCTGGCATGTATAGATTTACAGTAAATTTTGTCTGTATATTGTATGGGGGTCCTGGCAAAATACCTATATAATACTGTGCCAATTTTATAAATTATTTGCTCCCATTGGTGAAAATTATATCCAGCAATTTTTTGACAGTAAAAGAATTGATAAAATATCAATATCTTCAAAAGCAAATTACACCTAGTAATTCATTACGCTGTAGTCCCTGCATAAACATTTACCATTAACAAGGGTAAATAAACCAAAAAAATTACTAAAAACAAAACTACTGGCAGTCTATACAGTTTTTAAGTGTCGTTAAAAAAAAATTAAATCCTTTTGATTGTGTGATGGACGACTATCAGTTTTAGTTGTTAATTACCTGCTGAACATTAATTGATGCAGGGATGATGAATGAGAACATGGTGTAAAATGAATACTTGTCACCACATTAGCGTTAGGAGTGGTGTGGCAGAGAAATTTTATTTTGGGCCGGCTCTGGAGGGTACTTTCCTCATATTTTCGGGCTCTGGCAATTTCGTTCAGGTATTAAAACCAAAACAAGTGGATGAATTTTGAACACACAATATTTTGCTCGCACAGTTAACATTGATAAACGTAGGCTGCAGTATGCTTGTCAAGAAGGTTTCCATTCAATTAAAAACCGAAAAAGAAATGTGAGTATAAACTAACATTTTGTTTCTCTATACGAGTGAAATACTTCCAGACAGGTGTTCTGAAAATAATATTTGTGGTACTATCTGAAGTTACATGGTCATGTTTGTTTTCAGTGCTGTGGAATGAACTACTTGCTTGGTACTCGCCTTCAAAAATACTACCATCGATATTCATTTTTGGTAAAAATTAATTTACATCATGTTAGTCTAAAATGATTCACAGTTAGTTTCCAATACCCATACATGTAATGACTAAGCAGCATTGCAACAAACTTTGGTTACATTAGTGATGGCACAAAAATAAAGTAACATATACTTAATCGGAGAATGCAAAAAACTGTCTTTAATTGCTACCATATTACTAGGCTTTTAGTTTGTTCTTTTGTCAGAAATAATATTTCCAACATTGAGAAACTCTTTTCAGTGTCACATTACAAACTGGAATCCATACTGATTTCACTGATTTTAGTGTAGTTCATAAAAAAACTCAACGATTGTCAACTTTACTGAAAATGTTTGTGTAATTCTTGCATCAGTATGAATAATAGTGTCACATTTATCGCATTTTGTTCTTCGGTGACGCTACAACTTTTGAGTTATAGTAATTTGAATGTTATTTCCGTACAAGTAAAATTTTCCACTGCATTATGAAAACAATGAACAATTCTAATTGGTACTTTCTCGTAAGAAGAGGCGCAAAACAACCTCACTATAAATGTGAAAAGTTCCCCGCCCCAACAATAAAATAAACATAACCTTAAATAATATATTACTTGCTCAAAACAAAAATTAAACAGCTCTAGATACAAGTCGTCCTTACATAACTTTGATAATTTTAAAAACACGTTTACATAAAACATAACTAAAAAAAAAGGTAAATCATAGATATACGAATCTATGGAGCATACTGTGTGCCTTCGCTGAATAAACGTGCGACCAGCACCTGGTGTTGATGGATAATTTTGTTACTATTTTCGAGATAAGTGCTTGGTAATTTTTATATTTATCACATTTGTATACTACCACTGAAATTACATTAATTATGCAACAAAAAGTAAAAAAAGAACTAAATGCAAACCAAAATTAGTTTATTTTAGAAAGTTACAGAGATCGGTTTATTTCTGAAACATAGTAGTATCTCATTGGAGGAGATGCTTGTTGGCTATATCACTTCAGCGGTGTAAATTTGATAAATCGATTGTCAACTTTACGATTCTGACTGCAAATTGAAATGATTTATCGAATTAGCATCGTAAACATGAGGATTCGCTACAGAAATGTATTTTTTTTTTTTTTCACATATTTTTCATGTGTTTTGTTTTTGATGTTTTTCGCAAGGTATGTCATTTTTACGAGATATTGTATTTCACATTTATTTTACGATTTCGCGCACTGCAAAAAACAGGTGTGTGTATGGATGAATATTGGAAGGAATGTTGGCCCGATATTTTCGGGCAGACACAATATCTGTCCGGTATTCTGGCCATTTCCATTATCCAGAAATACTGCCTGAAAATTCGGGTACCCGACCACCCCTAGTTCTCTTATATGAGGCCATCCCATATGCTCTACAAATTTACCTTTAACAAATGTAAATTACTAAAATTTTAAGTTTTACACACACATGCACGCATGCACACGTGCACATGCATGCATGCATATGCATGCAAACATGTGAACACAGATTTTCATTGACAACTTGAGCATATACTAATATTTTCTTACCTCACTGCTAAGTTGCACTAAACTCTCAACATGTCGTGCACTGTAAATTTACACTACATTTATAAAAATCGTTAAACTGTAGGATTTGATGTCTTACATTACACCCCATGTATTTGGCAATCAATGAATTACAGAGCAGTTAAATAGTGGACGAAAGTAGAAATTAATTTATTTACAAAATGTTTACATTATAAAAAGGAGAAGTAATGCACAAGTACTTATGGATACGCACACAAACAAAAGTCTGTTGAATAAATTTTCCATGTCGCTGCACGATGTTTCGCTGGCTAGGCCAGCTTCATGAGGTGGCAAGTGGCAGCACACTGCAGTCTGGTGAGCGATGGTAGATAAACAGTGAGTCTAGCAGTCAGGAAGAGAACTAGGGTGAGGTGAGAAATTTGAAATGTGGTGGAGGTATATGTCTGGATTTGGTGATGTATAGGTGGGCCAGTTCCCAGTGTGGCAGTTCTGCATTGTGATTAGTAGGAGGTAGCGTCTGGGTGCCCATGGCTGTGCCTTTAATTTCAAAGTAGTGCTTGTCTTTTAACCTGAAACTACTGCTGTTTAGTGTGAGTCTTGCCATTTGTGGAAGGTTCGCTGTTGGGGAGTCTTGACTGAGGTAGAATTCTATTACAGACAGTCCTGATGAGTAGGAAATATTGGTGTACAGGGAAGTGGCTTCTATAGTAACCAGGTAAATGTCTTGAGGGATGGTGTCAAGATTTTTCATGTATTCCAAGAAGTGGCTGGTGTTCTTGATGGACAATGGGAGCATCTGTTCCCAATGTTGAAGGTGAGTATCCAAAAGTGCAGAGATCTTTTCCGTGGGGCTGCTGCATCCCGATACAATGGGGTGTCCTGGAGGTAGCAGATATTTGTGGATTTTTGGAAGCAATTATAGGTCAGGTGTGATGGGTTTCTCTAAGTTTAGAAGTTCGGTCAATTTGTGAGAGAGACTCTGGAACAGCCTTGAGATGCAATAATCTGTTTAATATAGTCACAGAATTTGAGGAAGACCCTACAGCCAAACTCGGTGGTCTACTCACTTCCTTGTGAATGTACCTAATAGGGGGCTCTACCATATGTGTGCATGAAGTGCACGTAGTATGGGCTGGTGAATATGTGGTTTTCTCTGACGTACGTGCTGCCCAGTGAAAAGATGCCTGCAGTCCTACTTTGTTGGCGGAAGCCTGGTTCATCCCTTGAGGGATGGCGATTACCTGGTTACAGATAGTTCACAATTCATGCTAGAATCAATGCTGTGGTTACTCAAAATGTGTTTATTCAAGGAGAAAAAAAAAACAGTGACCCGTACTAATGCCTACACTTTCATGATTGTTAAGTAACGGGTGGAAGTTACGTTAGAACAGGTGAAGGGGACCTGTTGACAAAACTAGAGCAAAGAAATTGAGTAGCTGTGAGAATGTTTTGGTGAACCCTGTCAACTATGCTGTCGTGAAGGGACTGGGGTGAATACTCCAAAGTGAAGTGTGTAGGGAGGTTGAAGATTTCTTCGGGGTTAGCTGATAGCTGGTCTGTAAGATATCTAGGCTGTAGGTAGACAGTAGCACAGAGCTCTATCATAGTTTTGGTTAATTAAGCTGCAGAGTGTATGAGACAAATGGTGTTCTGGGGGCACGTTTGGCCTTAAATGTGGAGTGTGTGGTGGTGGGTGATCTGGTAAGGGTTGACAGGGTTGATACGCCGCGGCCTTGTTGGCTGTCGAGCATGGACGAAGTTGACCGGGGATTTGACTTGGTGGGTATTCAAACTTTTGTTTTTCCGGAGGCCATCTTCACCAAGTAAAAGCCAGGTAGTGCTTCTCTTGTCAGATGTCGAACCCGAGTTACTTTGCCAGATGTTACTCTGACAATACTAATACGTTCATGGGTCTCGTGAGAGGGCGGTTACCGACTCGGCACTAAAGCTTGCAACAGACATTAAAATAGGGTTGGTAGGGGTTTTATCTGGGTCGGAGTCCTAGTCGGGAAACACCAACATAACCAACGCCTTAGAGGGGTCTCACAATCTGGGGGTATTACTATGCTGTAGTTGACTGGATCATTGTCCGGCTCACGTGGAACAAGTGCACTAGGATTTGAATCCAGAATTATTTGAATAATGAGAGCCTGCTTGTTTGAGGCGCGCCTCTCACGTCGCCTCTGATGGCTTTCTGAGCTTCCTTGTTTCGCATTGGCAAACCCACAAGACAAGTAAAAAGGGTACTGGTTGCCAAGGTTGCAGACACCAGTTCTTAAGCGGGGCAAAATCTGCAATCACTCCCACGGACCTACCGTGAAACGGGCTATCCAAGGTAACGAGACCTTATGTCTCTTGCCGGTGGAGGGTGTCCCGGAATCTCATTGACGGATCATTTAACAGGCTCCGTCTCCTGAGGGATTCGGTACTCTACAGGGCCGAAGAGAGACCTGCAATTTAATTGAGCAATTAATTGAATTACTGTAATACACCACACTGAAATTGAATTTAATAATCAGTGACTAAAGGATCTAAAGCAAAATTAATGTATTCGACTAACACAATTTCAAAGTAGTACCTAATATTTATTACGTTAAAAGCAATATTGCGGAAAGGCCCGGCTGTCTGATATACTCTAAATCTGAGCTAGGAAAAATAAAAATAATATTCAAAATGCGAAAATATTTAAGTAGGCAAATCAATATTATTATTTTACAGGCGAAGGCGAGCCTGAGAGAAATTAATTAATAATTAAAATAATAAAAACTAAATCAACCAAACGACGTTATGTACAGTGTTAGCTTAAAGTGGTTCTATATCCAGGGGGACGGTATCCTGCAGCGACCTGTTACCGCTGTAGACAAGGGAAGTTGACTGAGGTCAGGGTATAGGGTACAGGCATAGGATTTACAGTGTACCAGATGAGCTGTCCCTGGGCCGGTCAGCTGAGCTGGACGGAGTGTTGCTGGTTCTCAAGGAGTTGGACAGTTCGAGCTCTGCCATGGGCTGCTGAGGAGAGGAGAGAGTCTTCCGCACACTAGGGGAGAGCTTGCGAACCTTGTCAGTCGGCGAGCCCGGCGTTTCTGCTGGACCAGGGTGCCAGCGATTCTCCAGGGGTGGGGGGTAGCGTAACATTCCAATGCAGGGGTTGGTTTATCTGGTGCAGTAGCGCTGCTCGTTTTCTTATCACATCACCCTTGGTGGAGGCATTGACATTTTTATGCGCCTCAGGCTGAGGCAGGAGATCCATGACATCACAAGGCCACGGGGGTGCTGCTATTTCTGGGGTGGTTTGGAAAATTCTTCGGTAGTAAAAGTAGCATAGTGGAATTCAAATAAATATTATTTCTCTGTCGGGGTGGCGCTTGCATGCTAATTCTTGAGCGGGCATAGTAATTCATAAATACACATGTGAATTATGATTACATTGTCGACTGACCAGTGCATGGAGTCTCTTTTATTCACCATTACCAAATCATAACAACCAATGAGTTTATCTTTGCCCCGTGCTTGGCGCGCTCTCAGATGGGGCGAAGTCAATTGTAGTGTGCACCTCTCTGCGGTGCAGGTTGCTGGCATTAGTGAAATATATACAGCTTGACAGCATGCACTCTCTTGGAGAAGAAATAAAGTGGGATCATTTCCCTGTGTGAGGGTGGTATCCGTCACTTACTTAATGGCAACTGGCTTTGGCTTGTTGGGCGGGAGTGATTGTATCACATGTGCATTTGGCATAAGTGGCTCATCAGCCGTTTCCTTGGGTGTCCCAGGTTGGGAATATGCCTGTCAGCCCTGGAGGTAAGCAGAGTCGGGGTTTGATTCTCCATTAGGATGACGTGTCGCCGCACGTGATGAGTTGGAGTCGAAAAGAGAAATGCCAGTTAGGCATCACGCATCAATGTAATTCATAGCCTAGTGGCCTATTCCTGCCATCTCTCATCATTTACAACATGGTTCAGGAGGAGTTAATTGAGAAAATGCATTGCTTTAGTATACTGCTGTCAGTCTGCTGCTCTGTATGCGAGTCAACATGGGTGTAGAAAGCAAATTTTTCCAGTGGTGGTCCATCTTTAAAAGCATTTTGTTTTTATCGCATCTCGTCAGCTTCTGTGCCCATGTCCATTGGAGAACGAAGAGTCTTGATGGCCAGGCTTTGATTTCAGATTTATGATGATGTAAACAGTATAATTTTATTAGTTAACAGAAATTATTGTAAGGCTAAGGGTATTTTTATTACATATAGTTAGCATTGGGAAGTAATTATTATTTTATTTGTACCCATTGTATATTATATGCTCTTAAAATCACTCAATTATAATTGAGATGTTGTGCCATACACAAGTTTATTACATACACACTACAAATCTGTTTGTAATCAATATTTATTTTTAGATTGATGCTCTTATAACATCTTAATAGCAAAACATATAAAAGTATTATCAAAATTCAGCTTATCTGGTCTGATGATATTTTGCTGTAAAAAAAATTATATTGTGAAAGCGCCTTTCAATTCAAGCTACAAGCCTCTAAATTAATATAAAGGGCCACTGAAATATTTATGCCAGACCAGAAACAAATCAGTACACGTAATATTAAAACTCCTACACAACGAACTGTCACATACTCAATTTACACTCAAAATTGAGCCCAACAAAGGCTTTGGCACAAGCAATTAAAATAAAACATTGACTTAAAAATACGTACGGGAGGTGTTCATAAGGAGCCGAGGCTAAAACCCCTTTCTATGTCAGCGTACCAGAAATACATTAAAATATTAGCAATTATTATGACTAGAATAACAAAGTGCAATAAAGAGCACCTTAAAATCACAACATGTAAGACTCGATTAACAACCTGCAGGTGGGTAAAAAATAGACTTCAACTAGATCGACCAAGCAAAAGCAGTGCATCATGTTTGACTTACGCATTATGGTGCAACACATCACCAGCAAGGGTTAACAGAAGACAAAACCTTAAAAAACTCCAACAAAGTAATACCAGAACATTTACAACACAGTCACTGCACTGCGCAAAGTTAACTGAAACATAATTCGAAATAGGAGACCAAAAAGAAATTTCAAATACACATGGTCAGTGGAAATTCCTGTGAAGTTAACTAGTCCTTAACCGTCATAAAAACTTAAAAAAAAAACTCGGAAACATTCAACCCACCTGCATGGTAAAGCAGCATGCCCATTTACACCATAAAATCACGTAACCATATCAAGGTTGGATAAGTGCTGACGAGTTGATACCCAAATGAACAGTGAATGCCAAAAGCCCTATGCAAAAATTAACACAAATGAAAGGAGGGAGGGATAACCAAGAAAGATGCAAAGAAGCACAGCGAAGTGGCTGCAAATTCAAAACTTGAGGAGTGGGCTGCGATCAGTGCAATCTCCTCCCCTAAAAATGTTTGAGTGTCCTGAGAAGGTCTGATGTTAAAATCCACTATTCCATGAACATACAACAGAAGCCGAAGAATACACTAAACATCCAGAAGAATAAAGGTTGACTCACAGTTCGAAGAGTCGAATACCAATAAAAGTATTCAACATCTTCACAGACGTATAGAATGGTTGAAAAGTTACATTCGCAGTGTTATAATCGCACATAGGAACACATAATCTTGAAGTTTCAAATTCTTGAAGCGTTGGCAAGTTCAAGTTTTAGTCCCTTTCCCCGGGGACAATGTCAATTCACGAAGCACATCCCAGTGTAGAACATCACTCAGTCAATACAGTGCAATCAGCGCTTGGCAGACCAGCAACTTACCGACATCAGGTACCGCAAGCTCAACTCAGATGGAAGCAGGAGGATTGCGACTGCCACACGTAGCGCCAAACAAACAATTTCTCACGGGGCACATATTATTTCAAATGACTGACGTGTGCTTCTCGGAACTCGCATTGAGACCCAGGACCTGACAACATAACTGTGTTAGGGCCAAGGAACTTAGAGATGGTGAAAAGGGGTTGGTAAACTTCGGTATAAATTTTGAACCCAGTTCCTTATCACAGCCAGTCAACAAAAAATTCTTTCACAACACAGAATCCCCAGCAGAAAAAGGCACAGTAATTCTGTTTTTTTTTTTTCCAAACGAGCCACTACCTTGCGTTTAGCCGTGTCTAGGCGAATAGCCATGTCATCAAGGAGGCAGCCCTGGGTAGTATCATCCATGAAGGAAGGTAAGGGAATGTTTCATATGTTCAAAAGAGGATGGGTTAAATGATGACCCAAAAATGGCAAGGAAAGAGTGAACCCCATGGAGTTGTGTACCATACTGTTAAAGCTTACACTTTTGAAATCTATATCAAAATCCCACCGGATATGATCCTGAGTGTACGAAGTTGTCAGACTACCTTTAATATTCTCATTGAAACGCTCAACCTGATTTCTTTTTGGAAAATAAGTTCTTGAATTGTAATACTTGATTGACCAATGGAAACACACATCCTTAAAACAGACTGACTGAAAATAGCATGCGTTGTCCGGTACTAGCTCACCTGGAGCACCGAAAATTTTGAGACCTGATCGGATAAAGCTTTAACAATTGAGGGCACCTTCATGTTCCTAAGAGGTAATAAGATAAATTTAAAAAAGGTATCTAACACAATCAATAAACGAACATTTCTCTTTCATGAACAAACCAAAGGCCCAAAAATGTCCAAGTGGACAACATGTCAAGGGCCTTCAGGCACCTGAATTTTTACCTGACCAAAATTTGTCTATGAAGCCTACTTTCAACATTGACAATTGTGACAAGAACTGGCATTTTGTGCCAAATCCGCCTTTAAAGTAGGTCAGGAAACATCTGCCAATTTCTCCAAAAAAGTTTTATTTATACCTAAATGTCTCCCGAAGAGTGAGTTATGGAAATATTTCAGTATCATCAAACGCAACACCTCTGGCACCACTAACTTTATGGCATGCCCTGATTTACTAGTAAAATATATCAAATCATCTTTTATTAAGTAGGGGCACGTGACTCCTGTAGCAATGTTGGGTTTTTTCTGATTACACCGCGCATAAGAACCCTGCTCCTGCTGAAGCTGTACAAAAAATTCGGGAAAATCTTGTATAGTATTCAATGTGGCAGGAACCTCGGCCTCCACTGGCACAAAATCAGTTGGGTTGAACATTCTTGACAGTGCATTACTTTTGTTGTAGGAAATTCTGTGTGCAAGATAAATGTATGGATAAAGAAAGTGGTGTAACCAACTTATCTCCCCATTTGTTTAAAGCACAAGGCATTAACACAGCATTGCTATCATCATGCTCATACCCCCCGACAGCTGGCCTTGCCATTACTAATTTATTTGCCTATATGCCTCTAAATTACCAGTGACTCTGCACCCAGTAATTACAGTACCAAGTGCTTCTCGCTTGGTCAGTAGCATTCTTCTTTGTGCCTAGTTCAGGTGCACGAAAGACACTACAGCTACTACCAGCAAACTCCTGCATTTTGTTAGTGAAGTAACATTCAAGTTTTTTCTCACAACCTTTCAGTAGAGGCATATAATATTATTGATTTTGTGTTTGTTTTAAACATTTATATAAGACTAGCGGACACGACAGACGTTGTCCTGTACATATGTCTTAAATCCGAAAATTTCAAACTTTTTTCAATAAGTTGTAACAATCTGGACCGTTTTGATGAAAATTTTTATAAAAAAAGTTATTACAATACCTGACATCACATGTACAGTTACCACAATTCGACCTATCGATTGCGTGTGAATATGTATATACTATGAGCTAAGTTGAATATAGAAGCTATGTTGAATAGAAACTTAAATTTGCACAATGTATAGTTTTTATCTACACTTCAAAACCCTTCACACACTAATTACATCTGAATGTAATATTTCAATTAGCACGCGATTTATTTTAACACAATAACAACACAAAGTTACTAAATTCTCCTGAATCTGATTGCAGCGCCACTATCGGGACAAACTGGAAGTAAAATGAAATATTTTTGGATATTCGACACCGCGATCGCAGCGCTGTCTGCCGGATACAATGTAAAACATTCCAAGATCAGCAATAACTTATAAATAAACAATTTATTAAAAAATCATTTTGTAGTGGACCGAATTGTGAATCTAAACCATTCTCGAATCCACTTGAACACACACAAAAAATTTCATCAAAATCGGTCCAGCCGTTTATGAGGAGTTCAGTGACATACACACACACAGAAGAATTATATATATAAAGATTGAGACAACCTTGTGTATCTTCTCTCAGATGAGACCAGACCTCCTTGTTCTCGTAACTACTATCCAACTACTGTGTTGTACTTCCAGGAACCATAATACATGGAGCGGCCCTGGAGAGACGGGGATATAACTGACTCAATTAGACCTAGGCCGGGCCAGCAGAAGTGTAGGACCTAACTTAAAAGACAGCGTATAGCTAAATCCCTGCATTCAACCTGGAAAGCGCATCATTTGGATTGGTCCTGAGATTCCAGAGACCACGCCATGCTCATAGGCCTTCTACCAACAAATCCAAAACCACCTAAATAAAGACTTGACACTACAGGTTTTCTGATGGTGCTTAGTAGTTTTCTTCATGAAAGGTAACAGAAGATGCCTACCTACAGCCATAAAAAAAAACCCTTAGTCAATTGTCATCATAGTATAAAATATAAACTATGTCTCTTGAAACAGTTTTATTTTTGTTGTTGCACACCATTATGTATTTATCATTTAATGCAGTTTTGTGCCACTTACAGCTCAGTAAAACTTTTTGTTGTACAAATGTATTTGCAGTTATGTAGTAGATGGTGTTATGTTGCTATAACACGTGCTGGTATCTGTTTGGTCAGGTTCTGAGGGTTGCAGAGAGCTGTGCTGCCACCATGGGCACTGTACTGCCACCAGATGTAGTCATTCGTGTTCTCATCCCACTTATTACCACGGGAGACTATCCTGTGAACCAGGGTGCCATCAAGATGATGACAAAGCTGGTAGAGAGTCATCCTAGAGAAGTCATAGAACCTCATGTCCAGTCCGTCATGCCCGGCCTCATAACGGTAACTCGGATCTTTATTTCTATCTATGCTTTTTAGCAAATAATGAAAACTGCCTTTTGAACAATACCAGATATGTTTTGTGCTGTATTTCTGCAACATGATAATTTATTGTATAAGTATTTTTAAAAACATAATGTGAATTTTCTGGCTGCATTTGCATTTGCTTGTACTGGGATATGTTGGGGAACTGCTGTTTAAGTTTGTTCTTTTTGGCAGCAAAGCTGCAAAAAAAATGTGTTGCTCATGCTAACAGGTCTATAACAGAAAACTTTATTTTTTTATTAATTTTAGTTAATAACATTGTATGTTCATAATTTAACTTTGTAAACATTCATTCATACTTCCAAGCACACATGTTGCCATGTTTACTCACATAATTTCCGCACTTTTTTAACCATATTTTTGCTGGAAAAAAAAAATCCCCTGTCATTTGCAGGGGTTACGTTTTTCAATAGCATGTTTAAGAAAACTGCAATAGAAGAATGCATGATCTTATGTGCAACAGAGTGATAGGTTATGCCTGCTGAAGGTATTGGCACTCTCTAATCAGACTTATCAGGCAAATAGTAATGACACAAACTTGTATAGACAGGCATATTTTCAAGCCATTGAAAGTCAGTAATTTTGCTGATAACATCAGTGACACAGCCGGTATTCATGAAGTTTTACGGAGCACAAGTCCATTTACAATGGCTTCTTGAGGAAAATTATAAAATATTTAATTGAAGTTGAAGCCTGTATTCCTATCTCTTATTGACACATGATGCCAGGGTTTTAATTTCTTTTACCAAAGGCGACCCACGGGGCAAGTATATTGCTGCTTAATTGAATATAATGGTATTCACCGTTGGTTGGGCATAATTGAGATCTGACCTTTCACTTGAATAAGACTTATCTACCATGGGGGGGTCTAACGCAAGCCCTGGGGGTAATAGAAAGTTAAAGTTTTCAGGCGGGATGTTACTTGACATTTTAATTTAACACTAAAGCCAGGCTAGCATGGGTTCTCCATGTTGGGTGCTTAAATTCATACGTAGGGCTTGTTTGTGTCCCTCCTTGACCAACTAGGGACATGAATATCTATGACAAATGTAACACTGTCAGTCTGTTTATAAGAAGGTTTAGCTTTGATTGCTATAATTTACTTCAACCAACGTGATGCCAAAATCACAAGGGGCATCATAATAAGGCAGGAGCCTTATGTATGCTTGGGTGCTCAGCCATTGTACAAAGTAGGCCTGGTGGGCTTTCTAATGAGCACGAAGTCAGGAATTACACACACAACCTTTTGCCAAGATGGTACCTTTTTGATGGAGGGATGAGGTGTGCTCCTTGCTGTCTGGCGGTTGAACAGCGGCTGGCGCTGGATGCAGCAAAGTGGGGCTGAGGTTGTTTTGGCTCTCGTTGATTAGAGGAGGAGTCTCCTGTAAGGGGGTCTCTATACTATGCCGGTCTAGTCCTAAGATGGTATCTCCGTACCTTTAAATTATCTTTATAGCTAGATGTTGTTCATCTGGTAGCTTTTATTAGGGGCGGAAACAGCAGGGTATTACACGTTGGTTTCAAAGGAGGTAATTTATAGTTATTTCCTCTATGAGGTCTTTTATGTCTGTTCAGCCATTTAACTCCACCTTACTGGGAGTATGGCATGAGGAAAGAATTAAGTACAACTGTCTTGAAGCTAAGTCGGGATATAAGAGGGCCCTAACGTGTATTTCTGAACACACCGACTTTACGACATATCAAGTTTTGTGTTCCGTATCTGGCCTTGGCAAGTGGCGGATGGAACTCCCACCCCTTTCAAGCGGTGGATCAGAGTGTAGGATAATTTCAAGTCGTTTTACGCAGGAATGTTTAAGTGTGGTATCCGCAGTGGGTTATGTGGCTAAAGCAATTCATTCTCCAGTCCGGCCTGTGCAAGCTGTGGCGGAGTAGGAAATGCCTAGGTTACTTGATTCCACATGCGGAGGAATTCCCAAGGTGTTTTTGGGTGCTCCCAAAGATCTACCAAGCTGGCAGAACTTGGTTTACCTTGTAATCTCTATGATTTACCTTAGTGGTTTCTACGTAAGTCAACCGGCTTTTCCTCGGAGCAAAAATAAACCTTGTGTTTCTTGAAGGTCTAAAAGTTAGGTTTGTGGAAGAAGTTAAAACTCTAAGCAAAATTTAGGTTATAAACATAATAAGTTTTATTGAATACATGGTTCCGCACTCTCCTAACACTAGAAAAATGATTAATTGGAGTTAACCCGTCGTATTATGGTTGGCATATACCTGGCACTCAAAAAGAGGACATGTTTTAGTAACTAGCATTAAAAAAGAGGACACTTTTTGGAAATCTTAACGAAGAAAGTGGACACACAATTTTACAATGGAAATATACAAAATCAGTATATCATGTCGCAGGTTAGCTGTATATTACATCACAAAATTGTATCCAGAAATCAGTTCTATGTAGCTTTTTAAGTAATACTAAATATTTTTTGCAATCAGGTAAATCAATTATATTCACTCTGAATATGAAAGTCAATTTCATTTAGTTTGTAGACACTACAGAATATTTTGCGAACAAATAATAAGTATTTCCACAAAACACAGTTGCACATAAGCACTGGACATGCGTTTTTTTTTTTATTGGCAATTAATCACTCTTGCACAGCTCAGGTTCAGATACGTTTATATTTTATTTCTTATTTTATTTGTTCTTGTAGGTTTCTATTTCCTAGCAATTTATTATGAAATTTGGAGTAGATTAGGCACTCCTCAACTTAAACGTGTAATAAAACAGCCAGGGAAAAAGATAGGAGTGTTGATAAAGACAACATATATATGCAGTATTGTTCAAAAAGTTTACACTTCTGCAGGAATATCTTGGTACCGTTTCTATATGTTCAACGACATAAAAATCCACAAAGAAGCAATGCTTCTACATAAAAACCCACAGAGAAGGAAAACTTCGCTGTCTTTCACTTTTATTGGAAAGAGGACATTTCGATTTTTTTTGTAAAATCCTGCCGGACTATTTACAAGGCCTCAAAAAGAGAGAATGTCTGGGTAAAAGATGACGTCTGGTAACCCTACCTAGTAATAACCAGGCGAAGGCAACCTGGATGCAAAGCTAAAAATTAAGTGGGTGATTCTCTGGTATGAAAGATTAATTAAGGATGGAAATTAACCTAATCTGAGCATTGCCGGATGTTCTGAAGGAATCTAATGAGGAGTCTCACCAAAACGGCAATTGAATCGTCTGGAGGGGACGTCGTCATGACCCGTTAGCTGTGGGTGTAACCAAGGGGAGAGGGGGAGGTCTGCGATAGCGACATCTGCAGGACCCTCTGGATGGTGGCGATGTCCAGGATACGGGTTCTGCGGTGCTGCAGGCTGCAGAAGAGATTGAAAACCTCTGGTTTGAAGACGTTTACTGGTACAAAGAGATCTGGGCAACAGCGGGGGGCTCTCTGGGGTTTAGTGGCCAGTGCACCCTGAAGAGTCTCCGGCCTTGGCAAGTGGTGAAGGAGGGTTTGCGAGCATTTACCCTCCGCTGACACGTCTGGTCCGGTCTGGTCATTACGGCTGTGGAAGTGCAGCGACTGCCCTGAGGCTTGGTTCTACTGGTCTTTTTATAGTACCACATTTACCTGAAAGGAAGACAAGGTTTTTTGATAAAAAAAAAAGGAATAGAAAAAATGAGGGGTCAGCTATAATTCCGGAAAAGTCTTAAGTTCAAAACCTAGGCAATTTTGACAAAGGCTTTTCATCCTTAAATTTAGTGTGTTCTATGGTTGTGCGTATTTTTGTAGTGCTGAGACTGTACCTCTCAACTTTGAAAAGGGTCTGCTTATCTGATGTCACTGGGCAGGCCATAAAGAGAAAGTTCTTTGCTGGAAAGCAAAATGGCTCAAGTCACGAACAGGTATATAAAACCCACAAAAGTTTCACAGTGTAATAAAAATGCTGCCACCATACAGCCAGGTTAGACACACCTTTTTCATTGTGATTAGCTTTTCTTTAAAAGTAAATCAAATATATCATATTATTCATATAATAGAATTTCTTCTTTAAGGGTTTGTCATAAATTCATGCAAAAATACTTCCACGTAAATAATTTTTTCAGCACTTCACAGGGGTAGTCTTGAATTCAGGTTTCAATAATTTTCCCTCAAAAATATTTTTTTATGAAGGGGTCGTCGTAGATTCAGGGTAGTCTTCCTTTCGGGTAAATATGGTAAATTCTGGAGCGAGGCTCAGAGAGGTGAGGGGGAAGCAAGCCTCACTTCTCAGGGGTTGAAAATTCTCGTGACTGAAGGGGTGCCTTTCAATTCCTTTCTCCTGTGATGTAGGCGTTGGCATTTCTTATCTCCTTGGCGGGAGGCTCTGGAGTCTGGGCGGCTCCAGTAGAATGTGGGCTGCCCTCCAGAGGCGCTGTAGAACTAGCGCTACCTTCGCTGTAAGTTGCCGGCAGTTTGGTAGACAGTACAATCTTCGGGGAGGGGTGTTAACGTTACTACTTCTGTTTGAATCTGGGTGAACGGTACAATCTAGGCGCACATGTATGTAGTAACTTTTACCGTGCCAATTTACCCTGTAGGCACGTGTCCCCCTTCAAGTATTGCTGGTAATGCTTGACCTGCCCCATTAGGAATATTGCACTCCAAAATGGAGCCGAGTCGTTTAGTAGAGTGCGCATCATAAAAGCGGAGGAATGCATCGTGTGTCAAAGTATTAATGTATTTCAATAGATATACGTTGCGTGCGTGCGTGTGTGCGTGCGTGCGTGCGTGTGTGTGTGTGTGTGTGTGTGTGTGTGTGTGTGTGTGTGTGTGTGTGTGTGTGTGTGTGTGTGTGTGTGTGTGTGTGTGATATCATCACAGCACATTTAAGATAGCCCATTGTCACCAAATAATGCATAAGCACAAGTCCAAGTGCCAAATAATTAATTGCAAATGCAAGGATGTGGTTTTAAATTATTAATTACTGAAGCTAATAAAGAAATTTATCTAATGGCTGCATTTATTCACCTGTGCCTCAAAAATCAATCTCTTTAACCTTTTGAAGTATACTATTAGTTTTATTACTTCAAAGGGCTGACATTTGCCAAATAAAAGATAGTCTAGTACTCTTGTATGTGGGATATCCAAGCAAATGCATATGGCATCCGTTGTGAATAAAGGAACTGTGCAGGCAAGTGGAAAATCAGTTATTTCAAGCCACTTGTTTAAACAGTCAAGAAAATAAGGGAGCTGGGATGTTACATATTGAAAAACGAACCGGTGGGAAGGGGGTGAGAGAATACAAGAGCAGCGTACGGTGATTGACATGTGACTGGTGACCAAAAGTGGAGTCAATGACATTGTGCCACAAAAGCCCATTTTCAAAGAACCCAAAAACAGTGCACAAAAGAATCCTTGTACTTGCTGAGAAAACTATCTACAAGAAAAATGCAATCCGTGAATAATTGGGTGGAGGGATTACTGTTCTCATAAAATTGAGGATCTCCAGTATGTTTATGTGATTTTAAATTGATAGTACTTCGTTACTTAAAGTTTCCGTAAAGTTAACGGAAAGCTGACAGTGTCGCAAATGTGTATCTCTTTAACTTCTCTTTGTCTACCCAGTTACTTCTCCAAGATGATTGGTTGAAACTGTAGTTCTTTATTTTATCGAGAATCAACAATTCATTTTTTACATGAATGTAAGTACTTGTAATAATGAACAGAAAATGCTGGGATGTGATAAAATACAGAACAAAATTAATAAACATGTGAACTTGTTGCATTTCACACAGCACTACGTAGCAGAAAACTACTCAATATTGCATCTATATCTTCTATATGCACTATGCGAAGGTTGGCAATCACATTGTTTGTCGGTTGTTAGTTTTCAAACCTTTACCGACTTACTGTTAAATTAATACTTTTGTCTGATTTTTCACTTGTGTTAAGTCAGATTAATCTCTTGAACATAGTTAAAATGTTTATAAGAGGTTGATTCTATGCAAAACAATTCTTTGTTTGTGAATAATCACTGATGTCTGATGGATTCATGACATAATTAAATGTGCTGTATGGTTGTTACAAATAAATATTCATCCTGGAGAACAGAGATCCTAATATAACTCTAAATTCACCTGAAGTATCAAGCTAAATTAAATTTTTACTCCACTTATTTCTAATTTATTTAGATTAAATAATTATTGCAACTAATTATTTCAAAATTACAAACACTTTAATTATTTACATGTAAGGATTTGTGTAGCAACATTAAAAATGTAACTTAAACATGCTGTAATAATGCAAAACAAAATCTTACAAAAGTCTCAATGTGTTTTTTGGTTTACTGCAACTACAGGATGGACATCAACCATGTTTGTTTACCATGTGACATCTATCTATACAGACTACTAGCACCATACTACACACTTTGCCGGTGTTCTGCCAGGGCCTCTGCTGTTGCTGTTGAGGCCCCAAGACCATAGGACACCCAAAGTAACTCATTTTTCAACCATACATAAAACTCAAGTATGTTTAGAAACCATCATGAAAATATGAAAGAGCATAGAGTTGTAAATCAACTAAGGCGTAATGTATCCTGCCAAACTGCATTAATACTTAAGTTAAGAGGTTAAAACTACATTACAAAGTAAAAGATTGGAATTATCAACAGTATATTTTAATATTTATTAATTTTTTTTTTTCTCTTTTTTCTTTGCACAAATACTGTATTACAAAGACCTCAAGGGGATCAGAATTACAATCTATTTTACCATCTTAAAACAAACGAGTATTTTACAATTATATTTAAAACATATGCATCGAAAAATATTCTTTCCCAAATGGGCTTTTAATTATTTGCTTTCTCATTACATTTCTTGTCCCACATGGACTCTTAAAAGGTTCATTTCCTCATGGAATATATCTGTGTGTGTGTGTGTGTGTGCGTGTGCACGCGCACGTACACATTTTTTTTTTTGTGACCAGCAATTGGTTTTGAAGATTGATGAAACTGAAGTTTTGATGATCTGCAAAAATCCATATATTGGACAATTATCATGATCAGTGATGGCCATTAGTCCAGCCGTGATGTAAAAGGATTCCCCTCAAACTGCATGACTGTTGGTTCTCTGTTTTTACTCTGCATGCAGGATATTTGAAAGCTGAGCGATGTTGAAACTGTCCTTGAACAACAGCAATAAGCAATGTGCAACCGGTGTAGCTGACCCAAGCTTTCAGATATCCTGAACGCAGTGTACATCAGTGTACAAATACTCCCTTCAGCAACCTTTCCCTCCCTCACACAACACCTCTAAGCAGTCATAGAGAATTGGCAGCTCAAGGTCAAAGCCTTGTTGATGGTAACAGCAAATTTTCCCCATTTCCGTATTTTCCAGGGGTGACCAAAATTGCATCACGGGCTGTAGAAGCCTGGTGCAGACATTATTCTGGGTTTGTTAAAAATCCAGTTTAGATCTTTAAAAGACAAAGGTGCAGACATTATGCAATGACAAACTTTATACTAGTAAATATAGTAATAATTCCTGTGTTCAATCACTGATTTATATTTTATTGTTGGTGGCACTGAAGTTGTGGAATGCCATGCAGGTATGCTTAATGCCCTTACCTGCATAGCATTAATAACCTCTCTCTTTGTGTGTGGTTTTTTATTTTTATTTTATTTTCATAGTTAATTTAGATGTGCATTCCTTCTCAAGACATACGGACACAACATAGCGCCTAATTGTTAGTGCATTTGATTCAAAGCTTGGTTGAACCTTGATTATATAATAACTTTTTTGTCTCAGGGCTGACTTCTCTCATGCACTTCACCTATATTCTTTACACTGAAGCGTCGTGAGGGTATTGCACCATTTGGAAGAAATTCAGATTCTACTTGGCAAAAGCTTGGTCTTAGGGTTTATAAATTCAGTGATATTGCAGTCTGCATCTATCAAAGCATTTTTCATTTGTTATGTTCAGTGTGATGATGGGAGAAGGGGGTGTACTGAATTTGGGCAGCAGTGGAATGGGGATAAACGAGGTGGAGAGGACCATAGGCAACACTGGCTTAGCATAGTTCAGTTGTTTATCTTAGAGGTATGTGAGGGGGAGTGTTGTATTGCATTTGGATAACACTGCAGTGTTCATGAACAATGGGCAATGGGGAAGGGATCATTAAACACACTGGCTTAGAATAGTGGTAAAAGTTATACATCTTTGATTTGTTGTTGTGATTGCTAACAAACACTTGAAACTAATTAGGATGTAATTGCAAGTTTATAGTGTGACTGTGACATGTGATACCCTGAGGGTCACGAAGGACGTTAGTACGTGAAGAATGTTTTTTGTGGGTGCTAGGTCTGGTGCACCCGGTGGTGAGGGTTTCTGGTTGACTTCAGTCTTTATGGGGAACTGGAGCACGTCCAGTGTAAAGTACTGGCTATTAGCTTTACGGCAGGGCACAAAATTAGGTGTTGTGAACATGATCTTTAGTTTCAGTGGAGTGGCTCAGGGCAGTATACCTGGGCGATGCGTAACCTGTATAGGCTGCTTAACATGGGTTAACTCCAGCTGGCGTGAGTTCAAGTTAAGTTGGACAGGAGCTTGAAGGTTGTGTCTGTCGTAGAGGTTTGTTCCGCCAGCTCTAATCCCGAAAATTGTGGGTTGGCGAATCCCATGACTGGTTCTGTCCCCTCAGGTAAGCTGCAAACATGGTGTGTGTTTCCTCGCTCAGACGGATGGGATCTTCGAAGAGGTCCTTGGGAATCTCTGGAGTGGTCGGTATCTGTAGATGGTGCAATGCCTTGGTCTAGTCCCTCAATGAGAGCTTGGTGAGTGTAATCAAGAGGAGGGGGTAAGCTCCTGCAGACGCCCAGAGGCAGTAAGTACCTGTCTGACCTTCTCTCAGATACCACTCCGACTGGAGTAGGGCATCTGGTCTGAATCGCACACACGTCCGTGAAGTGACTGCAGGTAACGTGTTGTCCTACCCTGGTGTAGAGCCACGTGTAGTGTCTGCCAACTGAAGGCGATTCTTCGTCGAAATGCAGTGAGCACTGAGAGTCAGGTCTTGCTGGTGGACAGTCCCTGCATGTGGGTGAGTGTCTCAGAATTGTACAGCCTCCCCCAACTCTGAGGACACTAACTCCAGAGAGAATAGCCCCTGAGCAGGCAAGCTGGCCTCAAGAGACTGAGTACCTAGTGTCGGGGATATGCAGTTCTGCCCATCGTAGTCCACAGAAAGTGTGTCCGTCCAACGTGTGTGTGTGGGTACTCTGATTGGTGTATTGCATTCAAGTAAATTATCCGGTCATCTGCGATCCCTTGGATGGCGTGAGGTCCACTGGGAGAGGAATTACAACTACGGGAAATATACCCTAGCATTGCTAAAACGTCAGTTTATTCCTTTTTATGGGAAGTAAACAGAGTGGTGTCGTACTACCTCCTAGCATTAACAAGAGCTTAACGGATGCTTAACCTATGCTGAGCCAGGTGAAGGCGACCTGGTCCTAAGTTAACAGTGGCAAGGAGACGAGCATTATGAAACTAACTTAAACTGGTACTACTCCTACTAGTGTTGCTCAGAAGGGGCTGCAGTGTCTGGGTGTGTAGAAAACATTGGCACAAATGTGGTGAAGATAGGCTGGTAGAAGGATGGATCCAGCAATGAGTTGCGGTGAAGACCAAGGAACGGAGGTTCCTTCGGCACAAATGTGGTGAAGGAAGGGCAGGTAGAGCTAGGAAGCAAGTTGCTCAAGAACTTCTGCATAGTCTGCATTGGAGATGATGAAGACTTGTGACGAATGGGCGAGCGACCCGCTTTTATATTCTTGTTGGCCCTTCCCCTTCAGTCAGCTGGATAAGGGTGGTCGATTGGAGAGGGGGTAGCTTAGCATAGCTTCCTCAAGGCGTGATGTCACTGGCCAGCTTGGAGAATAAAGATGTGGCAGAACATACTGGTTGAGCCATCTGGCAGCATGTTGTACTGAAGTGCCTTGGTTGCATAGCTTTGATGGCTCGGCTGGTGGCTGGTGAACATTACAATCTTTGGCTGGAGCACCTGCCCACGAGCCGTTGTAGACAGTACAATTTTGCGTCTCCTTATGTGTGGCAACAACGAAAACTACGTTGGAATCAGGCGGCAAAGCTTGTTCACTGATGAGGTGAAGTCGTTTATGCATTGTTGAAAAAACATTATGCATCAACTGTCAGAAGTTTAATTTCATGGGTAGCATTGAAACTATAACTGGCACTATAAAAATGTGATGATTCACGTTGAATTAAGGAACCATGAGTTGCTTCAAGAAATCTTAAAAATATAGTAATGAACTGTTTTTGCTATTTTGAAAATAGCATTCAATGACTTTTTTGTAAAATTAATTTTGCTAAGTGTATTATAATATGTAATGAGGAGATATGACCTTTCAGTAGTACTTGCAAGTGATGTCTAAAAATTGGACAGCATTTCAAGCCAATATAAGCCTTACGTTCAACACTTCACCTGCATTGTGCTGCGGTTTGTAGTTAAAAAGTGATCCATGTGAGAATGAAGGATAAAGGTTCTATTAATGTAAAAAGGGATTGAAGATTGGCAATAGTCTACCTACACCATAAAAACCTGTACAAAATGTGTGGGCTGTAATATATGTGTGTGCTGTGTTTGTGGGTTGCAGGCATACGACAATGAGGAGAGCTCTGTGCGCAAGTCAGCAGTATTCTGCATGGTGGCGCTGCATAACCTGATAGGAGAGGATGGTCTCCACCCACACCTCACTGGCCTCAATGGCAGCAAGTTGAAGCTGCTGCACCTCTACATCAAGCGTGCTCAGCAGGGCTCCTCCGTCCCCACCTCCCCAAGAATGCTCCGCCTTGAGCTGCTACCAGGTATTGTTCTTTTGCAAACGTTTTGGGTTATACTCTAGGTCTGCAAGTACTCAAAAATAGAGTTCCAGCCAAATACCTGGCTCCAAGTATTTTTCAAGGTTAAAAAATTAGAGTTTTTTTTATCAATGTCATGTCATTCACTTGGCTACCAATGAGACTGTGTGTTACTGTTAACAAAAGAAAACAGCACATTATTTCTTAATGAAACACAAATATTTACAACCTTTACTTTGACGCCTACAGAATCTATAGTAATACGCATCCTAAAGTGGCTTCAACCACTTACTACCCTAGGTAAGCTAATTAATTTATAGGTGCCACTGCTTGGCACTCAAAGGGGCCTGCTGATAAACTGTATCTTCCTGGAGTACTGGTCCTATTCAGGAGTTACGTTTACCTGGTACCTTGGTTAAAGGTGCAAAAAGTGGGGTAGAGGGCCCTGGTGGCTTAGCTATGAACTTATGTTCTTACTGTGCCTATACTCTCAAGGATTGTCTCATTATGCCTTTTTTTTTTGTGGGTTCGATTGAGGATGCCTAAAGTCCTCTTCTTTCCCCAGATGTCATTGTAAGGGGATAAACCCAAGTCTGCAATTCCTCTACACTCCCAAGTTGTGCACCTGAAAGATGGAAGGATATTTTCCCCTACCTTTAATAAAATAAACATCCATTTTGAAATTTTCATTAATCGTTATTACTATTACAAAAAAAGTGTCCTGTTATTAAATTCAGTTCTGCACATTAAATTATGTCTAGTGTAAAATAATCCAAATGAAAATTCATATATACATTTAAGACAAAACATTTGAATAGTAAGATGTTAAGCTTCTTGAAGCTCTTTGGTGGTTTGTTTCTTTTAGTAACACACCTCAATGATTGAATTACTTTTTACTTTCTCTATCATAAGAGCACCTAAATTTGCCATTGACAGATGCTTGAAATCAGTTTGGGGCGGACACTGCTGAAAATTCTCTCTGTTGAAGAATTGCTATGTTGGCATTTCAACCTGTTTTATTTTTGTAACTGCCAAGACAACTGTGTTGGGATTCTGTTTATTGTATTTTGAAGGGAAAGAAAAGAAACTGTGATGGGTTGGGTGCTTTAGTTTGTATTTAGTGAGACGGCAATGTTTTGATGTTCTGAAGTGTGTGCCATTTTGAGTTCGATATTGTTTTGATGGAGCAGTGGAAAATTTTTTCCCGGTGAAAATAACATTTAAATTATTGTAACTTTGAAAACTTTCAATGAATTTGCGATATAAACAAAAATAAATATTATTCACGCACTACAATATGTTGAAATTTTAGCTTTTTCAGGCTTTGCACATTATAATAATTACAGTAACAATTTACAAATATATTATTTACAAAACATGCAAACTTACAGTTTGTAAAATTTGCAACCTTTCGAACATGTCTTTTCCAATTGGGTAATCCTTGAAAGTTTACTTCGCTGAAATCATGTCTGTTCATCACTACCATTAAATAATTTATTTGCAGAATCATTCAGTAAAATCAACACTGCGCACGTTTTCTGAAACCAATAAACTTAAACTGTATAATATACGATGGCCGCATTGTAAATACACAATGGCGACACCGCATTACTACAGACAACAGTGCTGTTTCCTCTTTCCAATGTTGCCACGTTTTTTACTGCTCGTGATACAGAATTTATCACGCTGTTTGCAAAGAATATTGAAATTGTAGACGCGCATGCAATCTTCTGGTAAGAATACAATATTTACTGTACAACAGACAATACATTGTACCGTAAATATGTATGAACTAAAAAAAAATATGAAAAAATTCAGACGCATTGTCAAGGTTATCATTTTCCGTAATAAACAAGCAAGCCTCTGCAATTCCGTAACTGGATGTTAAAATAATAAATAATTACGGAAAATCCGTAGTATTTGGCAGCTCTGTTTCGCAGCGTCATATTTACCAGCAGTTAAAACAAAACATCTTTTTATAAGAGCATAAGCTATATGATGCAATGTAGACACAAGGATTCGATAATCGATGCTCCAAACGTTGATTAACTGATTCCGAGTATTACAATCAATGGATCGAAGAATCAACTCAACCCATCCCTAGTTTTTATAGTAAACAACATGATCACCGCACAAATAGTTTTATCAACACATATGTGAAGTAAATGAGAGATAATGCTGTATAACAAATGCAAAATTGTAATACTTAATGTTTGTTAGAATTTTCACTGTAAAAGAACCTCGCATTGTGGTTTTAGATACACTTAGACAAGCCATTTTTTAAAACGTTTTGCGAGTACGGGGATTATTACAGAATTTTGGCGGATGAAGATATCTTCTCAGTATTTAGAGGTTCGCGAAAATTTTTAGGCCTTAGTCATAGGTCATTATTAGCAACGAACATGCAATTTCCCCTGCCTATAATTTGCATTTAAAGTATATTTTAAATACGAGAGTCATGTAGTATGCTATTTTCACATAACTAGGCAGTTAGACTGCATTGTATGCAGTCAGTTAAAGGATTTCTCATTTGTCAATATCTGATTAATAAATGGTGTAAAAAAATGTGTTAACTTTTTTAGTATGAAACTTATCTATATTCTATCCAGAACATAATAGTTATTTTAGTTATTTTATTAATTAGAGGGTTCCTAAATAGTTAGACGCAAAATATTTAATCATTTTATGTACATACTTATTTTGTGCATTCATCAAAATGATTGTAAATGTTGGTATAAACAACTGACGCATGTCGCTTTCTAAAGCCTGATCTGAGACATGCTCCATGTGGTTTTGGTTGCACTAGGTCAGGCGCGCTGGATCGAAATTACAGATTACTGTTGGAACACTGGGGCCTTGATTTATGTGAAGTAGGTTGAGTTGGCCTCTGGAATGAGACAAAGTCTGGGACTGCGAGCACACCTTACTTAGTTGATCAGGTTTCCTTATCTTACCACCTGACTCGTAACCTGTTTCTCCAACTGCAGGAGTGGTTGGGTACCACTGGTGCTGGCCCCAAGACCTGGTGTCTTACTGCTGCTATCGACTGCTGGAATGTTGGGTTCTGCGCTAGGCAGGCTGGCAGCTTCTCAACGTGTGGTGCGAGTAGGAAATACATCTCTTGAATAAACAACACTCGGATAGGAACAATACGTCTTTATATATATTGGATATAACATACTGTAAAACAGGTGGAGACGACCTGCTCCTAAACTAACTTGGCATAGAATGACTTTGATGGCTATAAAAACAACTCAATCACAGCTACTCTAACTCGCGATGTCTCGAAGAGACTTTAACAAAAATGGTGCCACTACTTTTAACGGCAGTGGGTGTAGTTACTACTACCAGAAAGTAGTGGCGGCTGTCGAACCAGGAGGAACAACAATGGAGAGTGTGGTAGTGGTGTCTGCAGGCTTACTGTTTAACTGGTGGTAGATGCTGCAGAACCTTTGGAGCTGGTGGTAGCCGTTGACGGCAGCCTTTGGGGCTGCTGCTGGCTGGTGGTAGGAGCCACTGGAATTCCTGGTGGCTGTTGAGAGAAGCCTCTGGAGCTTCTGGCTGGCCCATGCCTGGGCTGAAGGTGGGAGGTGTGATGTTGCTTTGCGACGTCTGCCTGGGGTGAGCGGGGTGGGAGAATTACCCTTGCACTCGGCTATATGGCCTTGGGCGCTCTGCCATCTTCGGAAAGCTTGGCAACACTGTCTAGTAGGTGCTTCGGGGAGGCTGACGTGTTCCATGGCTGCTTGGAAACAATGCTTATTTCACATGCTAGGATCGTCTGCTAAGCTGGAGCGATCCTGTGCACACTCTTGAATAACATGTTGGGTTTGACCCTTCCTCGGATATGTAGATACTATGCGAGTAGTGAGAGGAAGTTGGGTCCAGTACATCAGGAAATACCACGTGTGTGTGCACGGGAACAATCCTGTAGCCATCTATGGTTGTGGTTCCTGGTAGATGCAACACGTTAGGATGAGTCATAGTAGTCTTGAATAAAACTCATACAAACGGCACATGCCACAACAAAGTTCACAGGAAGATTTCTGTTCAAACTCTTTGGTACACATTAATTTGAAACTGTATTTTGTCTGATAGTTTTCAAATTGTGGACACAAAACTTATAGATTTTAAAAATAAAATTCAGATGATCCATTGAAAAAATTTTACGCTTGGAATGTTGATACGCACATTCAGCTTGATGAGGCCACAAGAAATTGTACAATGTAACCTTATGTATTGAACCCAGATGGATTGAAAGTCCTCATCCATGGAACCTATTCCGTGGTCCCATTTTTTATTTATCTGCATTTGAAAACCACATTAATTTAAAGTTGACATGTATTGAAATTTTTTGTCATTCCCCTGAGAAACAATGGATAGAGATTTCACTGTACATATTCAGTTTTCTGATTCTATTCTGCTTCATTAGGTATGTTGCTTGTAGTAGCAAATGAAATTATTATAGAATTATTTTCCTCAGTTGTTAATGCTAGGTGAAATCGCATACTTCTAATTTGGGATAGTTCGGTTCCAAAATTTTTTTGGTTTCCGTTAAATTCTGGTTTTGTTGTTTTCTGTCCCAATTCTTACTCTGATTCAAATTCCAGTTTAGTGGATCCAAACATATAAATGAACGTTTCATTAGCAAGTAGATGGAGGTTGAATGTGTCAAATAATTGAAAGTTGAAAGTTCTTAATATTATGTGTGAAACAAGATGTACTCTGAAATTCCAAAGATACAAGCTAAAATATTCCAGTTTTCACTAGGGGGGGGGGGGGTGTCTGAGCGGTTAGCCTGCGCACCTCCCACCAAGGTGATCTGGGTTCAATCACCGGATTTTCGCATTTGGGGATCATGCCAGACAATGCCATTGGTCGGCGAGTTTTCTCAGAGATCTCCCATTTTCCCCGCCCTTTCTTTCCGGTGCCACTCCATACTAACCTCAATCACCCTCATCGACTCTCAAGACCACAATGTTAAGATTCGCCCAAATCTCTTCACTAACTAGTGGTGGGACAGTTCCACATCTTTATAGATACCATTTCTCAATGCAATTCCAGTATTAATGTTTCAATTCATGATTGTGGGCTCTATTCTCGATATTTAATAACAATGTAATAAAAAATTCTAAATTGGCACCTATCTGAGCTAGTCGATACTGCACAATAGATGTTAATAAATTGGAATATATCGTACACATTTTTCATGTTTTGTACTGCTTAATGTATTTCAAAACTTTTATTTTGTGCTTCTAAACACTTAACCGAAATCTGTAGAATCGGTAATCAAATTTTCCCAACTGAGATAGGAATTGCAGTAAAATATGTTGTGCCGAAGCACAAATAATTTTTCAAGAGGTCAATGGCATGGGTAATTTATTACACGCAAAATCTGGTACAATATTTTAGAAAAAGCAAGATGAAATGTTTCATTTAAAATAAGTTCACAATAGTTTATGTGCACTGTTAACACTCTCCATACACAATAAAGTTTCAATAGGGTAGCTACGTATTTATAATACATAGACAAGTATTAAAATGAGCCAAAATGTCTCTTGAAAAAAGTTTCTCAAAACTAGTGAATATTCAAAATGCAACACAATGCTATTAACAGTCCTGGTTAGCATTAAATAAAATCCAGAACGCTTGTTGCAGAATGCTACATTAACAATTAACACCTGGAATTACAATAACTTTAAGGATTTTATAAAACAGCTAAATAGCATAATGTACTGCTCATTCCAACTTAATAGCACCTTACACATGGGGTTTGCAAGGCCATTCACATCTCAGATTAAAATTCACACTAACAAACTCCAGTATACCCTCTGGGCATAATAAATAATTTAAAAAGAACATGCTCACTAAAACTGAACTGAATGCAGCCGTGATAAAATAACATTACAATCACCTTATACAAATATATATTCCTCCTGAGTCCACAAACATACTCAATGCTCTTCAGTAAAAAGCGATAATCTAATATACTCGCAGTCATTCACTGCATGAATTACACTCTTTCATTCCATTCCATTATAAATTTTACCATCTGGCACAAAATCAACCGATCAATAAAACAAGACGTATTACGCATGAACATGTAATATTTCTAGCAAATAAGAGGTTCATAAAATATTAAAAATAATTACAACATTGATTATAACAAGTGATGACTAAAGCTTGACCTGATTTAAAATATTTAATACTTTTGGAGGCAGCTTGGAGGAAGCCTCTTCATAGCTCCACAGACTAAAATGAAAATAGACTACACCAAGTTGAAATATAATTCTTGTCACACCAAACGACGTGCCACGGCATCAGAGGCAATGCAAACCTGCCCTACTCTGGGCTGTACACACTGGAAAGTTCCTACAAGCTAGCATGACGAAACTGAATTTTGAAAATACACAACTACTGCTTGCTGCTTACGTCACTCCAGAAACACAACACTCAAATCTACTAATTTACTAAACACTAATGCATTCTCCACTGCCGTGACATACTGTATTAGGCTCGTTGCTCACAATGCTTCTACCGCATACCAAGTTGACTGGTGTTAAGTAGAGATACAATAGTCCATTCCATGTTGCTCATCGTAAATTTAAATAATCATCAGGCTAGCAGGCAACTTTGACTGCAATGTCGTGAACAGGCGAGTAGTAGCAGCCACCAGGTTACAAACGAGAGTGGCCCGCCAAAACATTGCAAGCCCCAGGCCAGGCAAAGGAATTGAGTGAGGGTATTGAGGGGGAACCGAGTAGGCACAAGTGGTGGCCACCGCAGCCAACATACGGCCAGCAATGTAGACAGTAGATGGCGACGCTGTCGTAGTGTGATATATAGTTGTACAAAATGTCATTATCACTATATAGTAAAAATATTATTCAATGTTAAGTTTACAATTTCGCGCATATGCATAAGTACAATTAATTTTAATGTCCAACAAAACTATGAAGAATAATGATTTATTCTAAAATATGCTAGACTTGTCCTTGATGTGAGGTTAGGAATGGTGAGGATAAATACAACTTGAACAGTAATTTATCTGACACCCATTACATGTAATGTTTATGCTTAGCCTTCCCATATTTTTTTCCACTAAAATAATAATGTATTATTCTAAACCTGCAATGAGCAGTGAAAATGTAGTTTATGTGAGATGTTCCAGAATTGAATCAATTCTGATTCTTGGGTTAGTAACCAGCGGTACCAAAAACAGATCAGTTCAGTCATTACTGAAAGAGTTTGTTTTTTATATCAGTAGCACTAAGTGCAAAGATGTGAGAGTGTTTGTTCTAATGTTTTCCTGGTTTCATTTTCAGGTCGTACACAACAGTGCCGTTCAGTGATTTTTATGCCTGTAGCCATACTCTGCCTTTATTTACAACATGAAGTCTTAGTTTATAACTCCTTAATCTATGCCAAAATTTAGTACTGTAGTATTTGTAATGAGAGAAGTTTGAAATAAATATACAAATAAAATTTAACTGTTATTTCAGTGAGGGAAAATTTGTTTTCTTCGCACGTTCTAGTCGTACATAAACCCTTTTGTTTAAAGCATGTCTTCTGAGACTAGCTGCAATTATTGTTAAATAATTTTGATATGATACGTGCAGAAAATATCTAATTGCAGAGTAGGTATGCATTTATAGACAAAGAAGTTGACCATTTGAAAATAAAGTGCATTTTTTTCTGGCAAATACAAATGACATAAATGAAATCTGTAATGTTAGTGGATTTAGCAGTTTTGTGTTTGTATTGATTTTAGGTACTAATGTAATAAAATAATTTTTCTCATAAATGTCTGTTCCCGTCACTTTTAAGGTAAAGGGACTTTTGTTTTGTGTTCAGAATATACCTGCTTCTTATTAAAAATAATTTATTTTTGTGATTTTGTAATGTCATTAATTTTGTACTATAGTCTGATTTTGATGTAAGTTGGCTAAGTTTTTCAGGTTTTTTTGTTTTCTCTTTCATAAGTTTATGAAGTAAAAATTAAAGATAACATGTTGTTTTGTGAAAAATATCTAATAATTTTGAGAACATACCAGAATAATTTTGCTTTGTGATGGTAACGTACACAGAGATTCAATTCTTTGTATATGTCGTAGTTTATTGTACTCTGTGCAGTTAATTTGTTAACTTTACAGTGGCAGGGACTATTATCTTGTTTTTAGTTTGAAATAAGTAAAACTCGCTTGTCAGGTGCAGTCAAGTGTGTGCAAGGTAGGTTTTTATTATAAATTGTGCCGTCTCATTTTGTCATGTAAATTAGTATAATTAAATTATACTTAAGGGTTGGTCACCACCCCTGCCTTCATCAGTGGGCACTCAAGTCATGTAGTTGAGGAGTGTAAAAAGAAAAACTTTACATCACAGATGCCCTAGTCCATGAGAGAAGATTAATTTATAAATAAATAAAGCAGAAATCAATTATGTATGTATGCCCAGTGGCACAAGTATCCACGTTATCTGCAGTAACTATAAAATGTTACAGATGTGAAAGTCTGTTACAAAAAAGTGCACAGGAATAGCTGTTGTGATGCAACATCAATGAGTTCAACCTGTAGTGAATTCTTAAGTAGATTCTCTAACATTTTCAGAAAACCTTACTGAAAGACCTCGACAAAGTGAGTGTATGTACATACAAATACCATTGTCCACACTTTTTAAAATAAATCTTACTTCAAAAATTTGGTCGGAACTATGCACTGAATACACATCATTTAATTTTGCAAGTTTGCTGTGTATCTGGATTGGGCTGTAATAAGTAAGGTTATAAAACAGCCACTTCTATGTATTTATTTTTAACTAGCAACCCACCCCGGCCTCGCTGTGGTTCTATTTATAAATATGGCATTGTTTAGGTTTACAGCAAGTATATACACTAAATGCTTAAGGTGACTAACATAGTTTCAATACTGTGTTGTTCAAAAAGTCTTCGTAAGTGAACCCCTATTTTTAAAAAGACAAAAATGGTTTCTGCGAGTCATCCTTAAAAGATACACACATGCTGTCACAAACTTTTTGTAGACTTTTTTGAGATCTACAATTCTGTAGTATACATTAATTTGTTATATCGTATGGTTTAGTCAGCATAAGCCATGTAAGCACCCGAAAAAGCTGATTTTTCTGACTTGATTAGAAAAGTGGACATTTCTCTAGTATCCTTTCATTAAATGTTTATGTATATTATATACTTAATGTTCCTCAAGAAATTCTCTAAATGATGAAACCCACATCAAAGTCTGTCAAGTAGTTAGAAGTCTTATTCGAATACACACACATGCAGCCGCACGACTTTGTTTTATACTATGTATTTGTAATTATATTTTATTTAAATGATAATGTCTTCTGAATTTATTATTCATTTATGATTTAGCTGTAAATCCAAAAGCAAGGATGTTTTACAGCAAGTGTAATTTTTTTGTGAATAGAAATAGGTTTAGTTGTGTTTCATGCAGCAGTCTAATTGCAACAGTTTTGTACCAAAGAATAAATAGTGTTCTTGTATTGAAAATAATGTCCAACAGTGGGCCTTTGTAGACGTTGAAAGTTCAGGTACATTTATTTTGTGCATCAGTGAAGAAATGGAGAGACCTGATATTTACTTCCTAAATGTTCTGTTTTTTCCTCTGATTGTTTGTTTAGGCCATCGTACTAAAATGTTTGTTACCTTTCTTACATATTCATATTAATAATCGTCATTCTCCTCTTCAATAAGCCGTTTTATTTTTCTTGATATAAATATGTATTGTTATATCGGAAATACGTTTTCATAACAAACTGAGGTTGTATGTAGCAAATTTTTGTTGTTTAATTGATGGCTACCTCTGCACTAAATGAATCTCTAGTGTACTACCAATATTTACTCCATATATAATTCTCTGTTTATATTATGTTAGGTCAGGAGCTCCGCAAAATGCACATAAATTAGCTACGTTAAATGTCTAATTTTAAAGTTAGTTTGGTTGTCTTATTGTGTTATTCCTTTTTCCTTTACTTTTCTCTCTGTGTACAGACAACAGGGTATATTTGTGTGTTGACGATAAACATAGATATCTTAAGATAGTACTTCAGACACACATGGAATAACTATACGCACAGATGTTTGTTTCTGCGTAGAACTCATCATGACATGAGTTGTTGTGATCCTTTCAAGTATGGCAGTGTATTATAAACTACAGTGATATGTATCTATTAGCTGTTCTCAGGTGGTATTACTATTTCGAAACTAACTACACAACTAATTGCAGTTATTTTTTCTGTGTTCATGTATGAAAACAATTATTGTAGATCAAATTGCAGCCATTGTTAATTTTACGTTTTAATTCTTTTATAGCTGTGACAGCGTTTCAATCATGGTTTTATAGCAAATACAAACATTAATTTGTTAAATGCCAGACACAAATAATGTTCATTCATAAAATGTAACATTCTGAAGAAAAAAAGTGTTTTATATAAACTTTTATGCAGCTTCTTGTTGGAGTTAGCTTTTAGATTAAAGAAAGTGAAGTATTGTAAACAAATGTAGCAGCGGACTCTAATCATGTCGCCTGTAACACATTTGAACTGCACAAGGCATATCCTAAACATACTATTGTGGAGCAATGAACATTGTGTGAAAAATGTTACATGTTGCCATATATAAAGTGATGGAAGCTATAGTTTGGAATCAAAAGTATGTGCTCTATGAGTATGGATAGTTAATGTTTTGGTGTTGCAGTGACGTGATGTGAAACTGGACTTGATATATAAAAAAAAAAAATACCAGCCAAAATATGTGTGATAATTGTAACTTGTATGGAAGAGTTCCAATGCCAAAAAATTGTTAGTGGCCAGTAAAAACTGGTAGAGGGCAAGTGAATTTTCTCATGTGAAAAAAAAGACACTTTCTCGTATCCTTCAAGTTAATAAAGGATGGTGTATTGCACTACGTGTGTTAGATTTTAAGTAATTTGGACTGTGGAGGAAACAGCATGTCAGTGCTTTGCTACATAAAGACGGACTGTACCATTGTTTTTGACATTTATTTGTAATGAACTGTGTTGTTGTATATAATAGTTATGAATTTGATAAATAATAATGTGTCTGTAGCTGGTTTTATTTTGCTTTATATTGTTTGTGAGTAGCATGTGTGCATAATGCAAATGATCAGAGTGATTATACCAGGATACTGTACTTGTGCGTAAACGTGCAAGGTTATTGACGTACAAATGAGCTTATGTCCATGTTGCTATGTCTGAATTGTTTTCAGGCAATGATGATCATGACTTTTAATTTACCCTTTCTCCAAATTCGAAATGCTTGAGTTTGATACTACTTTGGAGTGTTTGTAAAAGTGTATTTCTACTTGAAGCATAAAATTTTTCTTTTTATTTGTAACAATTTTGTTTATTAAGAGAACTTACTAGTCTTTTTTCAGTTTTAATTATTTTAGTGGCATATGTATTATATGTTTTTGTTACTAATGTTATGTACTATTTTTAGATATTTAAAACACATTTTTAATGTGACGTAAATATGTATTGCGTTGTGTTGAGTATTTGAAGAATGTAACATAGCTTAGTAGAACATAATTATTTTTGAATGCAACGAGAGTGAAAATTTGTAATTGCGGTTGCGTGCTCTGATTTTGTGCAAATGGTATCCATTTACTACTAACTTTCATAATATAGTATGGAATGATTGAGCTTATCTGTGACTGCATTTGCTGTACCATGTTAAACCGCATTACTCATAGTTTTCCTTGTGAATGGACTCTGATTTGTTTTCAGATTATGTAACATGTTAACTACAATAAAAATTGGCTTATTACAGAAATTATCGATGTCAGTGCAGTAATTTAGCTGTAACTTTTGTTCTTTAACGTTTCTGTAGAGCCAAAAACAGATATTGTGTGTGTTTTGTTGACCTTTTTCCTTTCAGTAATCATCATGTCTTCTTTCCTTCAGTAATCATCAGGTTTTGTATTCTGGTTCCATGCAAACAAATATTTATGCTAATTTGAAGCTTTGGTAATTAAAATCCTTTCAACAAGTGGGAATATAACGAACATCAAAATACTTTTGTTTCAAAATATCGCCAATAAGTGCTGGTAATGTAATTTTGTTAACGGTATTATAGAAATTAAAACTGTCAACACTAATGCAGAATACATCAGCCTCACCAACACACTCGGGCATAGAATGAATGGCCACAGAGCAGACACCAAACAAGCCAAAGCTGGTAACATCAGTAACCTACAGGACAAACCAGTTGCAGCACATGCAGCATCACACAACAAAGATTTTGATTCCTGCTACAGTACCTGAGTTGTGAGAGCCCTACCACCTTCAAGCAATAGCTCAGAACTCAGACGCTGGTAATTAGCTCACCAATTTATAACAAGATCCAGACAGCCACCTGGCCTCGGTATAAGATAATCACAGCTTGTTACCACACTAATCTGATATACCTGCACTTTTTTTAATTTTCCCGCCCAACCTTAGTTTGCCACCCGGCCGCTAGGTTTACTACTAACAGCGTTCTTCCACCATACTGTAGTGTCCTAAAACTCGCAGCTTGATGAAGCTGGTTTAGCCAGCGAAACATTGCGATGTCCTACTTTGTGTATGTGCCTATCGACAAGTACTGGACTGTGAGTACTTGGATTCCTTAGCTTTTATATATTTTCATTACAGAAAGCTAGTAAGTGTTTGATATACGTAGTGTATTTACCACAAAGGAGGCCACAGTTTCTTCCCACAAAAATACATGATCCTCAAATGTTAGATTGCCCTAGAATTGTGTACAGTGGATGGCCTAAATAATACCATTTTTCAAGGGGCTGTAAAAAATAGTTCCATCCATCTGGGATTTCAGTAGATGAGGTTTCTGACATGTACATCAATAAAATACTACTTCTAAACTTATTATACTTAATGTTGAGTATAATCAGAGCTGTACATTATCTGTGAATAAAGTTTAACTTATTAACAGAATAAAAATAGGAATTTAGAAAAAGTAATACTGAATTAGTATTAATGTAAAAAATACATCAAAAAATATTCACCTCAACTCGTTTCGATAAAGAATATAACATCACAAAACAGTACTGAATATAATTGATTGTGATTAGACACAGAGTGCAAACCAACTAAAACTTTCAAACCCTCAGAAAATGAAAAGAATATGACACTGAATGCAAGTCAAATTTTAATGTTCCATGTGCACTCCATCAGCTGAAAGCGCACGGCAGTGTGTTCACAGCTTGCCAGGAGAAGGGAAAGCTTCAACGGTTGGAGGAATGAAACAACCACCTTGTAAGGGGAGGAAACAAGTTCTGAAGAGTATCACCAAAGACAGCCGAAGCTTATGCATCCAGGCTGCGGTTGGTAACACCATGCTCACTTGGCAAATTTACCCTAAAATAATGTGACCCCCTACTCTTAATTAATAAAAAAAAAAAAAAAAAAAAAAAAAAAAGTTTTACATGGCACTGGAAATATTACATTAAAAAATATTAAACTGAATAACTTACCTAGGTGTACAGCAAAAATTTGTATCTGTCGGAACATAATATTTTATATGAACTAGTTTAAGTTTTCTATCTACTATTTACATTAAATTAACACTATAAGATTATGTGGTGGTGATAGTAAGTAACAGTACATTCATATCATTGATCATCACTGATTGTGATGCTGCTACCAGTACCACCACTGCTGCTGTTTCCATCACTGTCACTTACATCCTGCCAGCAGATGTTGGACTCTGGTGTTATTCTCCGCCATGTTGCAGAAATCCAATTTGCTAGATGCAGAAAAAAGATTTTTTTTGCAGTGGGAAAGTGTGGTAGCCAGTCATTGTACTGCTGTTGGAGGTGGTCTTTAAAGGGTTTGTTGACCACCACGTCCAACACTTGCAGCTGGTTCGTCGTACCTGAAGGTATACCAACCAAATCTGTGTTCATGTTTTGCACTTCTTTTACTTCAGGTGCCCTGCAAATGCATCCAGCACAAGCATGCCCTCATTTTCTTTGGCAGTGAATCTGGCCAACAGTTTGACCCAAGGTGTAGCCATTCTCTCATTAAATTACTCGCTATCCAACCCTTTCCCTGGCAGTGATTAATTATATTGGGTCAAAACAATTCTTTTGGAAGGGTTTTTAGTTTTACATTAATGAATGGCTGCAGTTTTCGGCCATCAGCCAGTACTATCAACATGACTGTAACACTCGATTTTTCATTGTGCGTAAAGTTTCACATTTTGCCTCAGCTGTAGTGTTGCTAGGCATGTCGAAATACACTGCTGTTTCATCAGCATTGCCCATTTATCCACATAAATATTTGTCTTTGTGCAAGAGACATTTTCCACCGTAAAGGAATTCCACGACGACGCATCATCCTGACGCACCAACAAACACTCGCCTTAAAACTTGTTGATGAAATTTTAATTTCCCATGCAATTTCTTGGGCTTTCAGTCTAATCATCTCTCGTGAAATTGACACTCCTTGTTTCTTTTTTCTTTAATGAAGTGTACAACGTGTTGCTCTACTTAATTGACACAGCCTTCCTTTGGCCCCTTGAATACTTATCACAAGCTATTAGCATAGACAATTCAAATCCACTCTTTAATAGGGATTTTTCCTGGAAAATAAATCGCACTCTTATTGATGCCACTAAAATAATTATCGTATATAATACTACTATGCAAAATATTATTCCCTTGCACTCTTTATTTTTTCAAGTTACAGTATTTTGGCATGTATAGGCCGCACCTTAAGTTTTGATGAAAAGTTGGGGATAATTAATATTTCAAGTATAGGCCGCACTGAATTTTTGTATTCCTGTAAATATTGTTAAGTCACAATTCTGTACAAACACAATAAATTCAGACTAAATTTCTCCCCTACAATAGATTTGTGACAGAAAATTTGTATTATGTTGCAATGTTTACAAATATTCTTTGTGCAATTACTATTCCACAGATGGTATCGTGACTACATGTTTAAATTTTACATGTGCAAGACAAAGTTTACAGTAGAACCTCTCTATTACGACCCCTCATGGTTCCCGAGAATAGGGTCTTAATAGAGAGGAATGGGTCGTAATAAAAGAATTGGGGAAATTTTGACCCAGCCCTAACCCGTATGCCGCCAAACTTGCCATTTTTTTGCATGAAGTTCATGTTCAATCGTATCTAGTGCACTAAAAACCACTTTTTGAATTAAATATTAATATGTATGTATATTGTAATAGCTGGACGTCTCCTGATTAATTTGATACCCAAGAAAGGCATATTGGACCATCCCTTGTCGTAAAAAAAAAAAACCTGAACACAGTATGACATGGCCATTGAAAGAGTGTGAAAAGATTAGACTATGTATTATTAAAAATATAACCAAACCATGTTGGAGATGCCTTATGTTTGAAGCAAAACACAGAACTTTATTTATTGATAATATATATGAAGATACATCGGATCACTCGTGTGCTGGGGCTAACCGCGAATACATTGCCGTGCACATGTAGCTGGTTGAGCGCCTAGATCTGCAGCGCGGCTGGACGCAGCGACTCGCATCTGTTGATTGGTCCTAGATCTTCGGGGCTGGGCAGCTGTCGGTCGGTCGTTTCAAGATTATTCTGGCGGGTGTGGGCTAGCCGGCCGCCCCCCTATTGCCGTTGTTACAGGGCCTGTCCACTTCGTTACAGCGGCTCAGTGTTAATAAAACGTTGATAGATGGGATTCATGTCAGTGTGTTGAATTTTTACTAAATGTAGGCGGCGTTTTGGCCTCTTACACTGGCTCGATGAGGCCCAGCAATGTTTTCAGGAATATAAAAATTTAGTCCTGTTTTCTTTAAATATTAATTATCCCGAATTTTTCATCAAAAACTTCTAATGTAACCTATACACCCACACGGCCTTGCTCGCCAAAACATGTTAGCATAACACATTTTAGTTGCATACACTTACCTACCTTTAATCACATAACACATAAAATTGACATAAGGGAAAAAAACAAATGGCCACCAAAAAAAATTAGCATATTACGTAGGCATGGGCGCACATAAACTTGAAAAGAAATCATTAAAAAAGGGACATTGAATTAAATGTGAAGTTATACATACACTGATTAAGAAACTAGTCTGTAATCTGCCGCTGTTTTACAGCAAAAGAGGAGGGATAATGGAAGTGAAAAAAGACAGGGAGGGTAAGGCAGAGGCGGCAGCATGTGACTAGGATAAAGAATCCTTACTGACTCTGTATGCAGCTCTCCCCCCCGCCGCTCCAATGGACAATACATGAGTGATCCCCTTCTGGCATTAAGTAATTTATTGCTTCACACTGCTCGGGATTACAAATGTCAAAATCTATGACAGCAGCTTGAGAAATTCGCGACCACCAACATCAGTAAAGGCTAGTTTCCCCATAGAGAAAACCGTGGATAATAGAAACTTGTACTGCGGTTGGAGAAAAGGTCTACAAAAAACAAATCTACGCATAACTGAAACTGCAGTTGGCGAGGGATTACTTTATCTATTAGACATGCCTCAAATTTTCGATTTTTTCGAGCCCAACTTTTCACAGTTCCTCGAGATTGGGTCGTAATGGAGGGGTTTTACTGTCTTTTGTTTGTGAGCGTGAGTGAACAAATAATTGCACTAGCGGGAAGATTTTTTCCCTTCCCCCCTTCGACACCACTTCCTTCTTTAAAGTTAAAACATTAAAATGTACTGTATGTTGACAAATTTTTAAACATGATTTGGGGGATAAATTTTTTTAATTCGAATATCTTGTATATAAGCCGCACTCCACTTTTTTTTAGCCATCTTTTTTTTTGTAAAAATGTGTGGCCTATACACGCCAAAATACGATGTGACTTTCAAAATGTAAGATTTTCAAACTTATAAACAAAAACAATCAAAACTGTGTGCTATTGGCTAACGTGTGCACGACTTAGTTGTACATGTTTTTGTCTCGCAGTTGACATGTGATGGGTTCTGGTTCGGAATGAAACAGCAGATCAACTCAAAGTAGCGACCTTGTTAGTACTTTTGGGAGTGACATGCGTCTCAATTAATGGCAGGCAAGAAAACAATCTGAGTATAGTGTGGGCCATGTCGGCTGCCGACTTGGCACAAAGTCAGTTGGTCTGTTGACCGGTTTAGGAGCTGCTGGTTTACGCATTCCTGGGCTAGGGCGGCTGACTGGTGCTGTTGATTTGTTGGCTGGGATGTGGCTGATAGCAGATCCGGACTGATCCCACTGACTGCTACTGAAGGACCTTGGTGGGCTGGGGTAGCATCGGGTCTGAACCAGTTGCAGGCAACTGCTATTGGAACCTTCTCTCCTCTGTTGAAGGCTACAACGATGGGATTGATGGTGCCTGGAAGCTTCTGGGGAGGCTGAAAGTAGGATGGAGAGGGAGTCGGGGAGCAAGTCCTCACTGACTGACAGGCAGCTTGAGCTTGTTCTCATGGGGTTAACTGGCAGAATGCCTTTCTGGGTTGCGTGCAACTCCAGGTAGACTGGTAGGCAATAGTTGCCTGTCATTCCCTAACATCCTTCCCACTTCTCTTAATGAAGGGCATTAGGTTCAAATACTTGGGTCCGGGAGATAGAAGCAGGCGACGTGCTTTCCCTATCTACCAGTAAGTGTGTTCTGCCATCTAGGCGCACCAAAACGGCACAGAGTACAACTTTTTTCCTCAACCGGCAACACGAATGGTGCGGTGGTTGAGGAGCAAGTTCTCTCGGAGGTGCTCCAATAGCTTGGACAGGTGAAGCCTCTTGGGTGGACATGTCCGACCCAGAACTAACCAAGCACTCCCTCCAGCAACACAAATGGTGTGATGTGTGGGTGTAAGTTGGTTTTGCGACTTCTCCTGTCAGGCAAGGGTAAGACTAGTGGTCGTGGCTCTACCATTTGATACAACGCATGTACCGAATGGGTGACTGTCGAATGGTGTATGTTATATACGAATATCCTTGTCTGGAGGAACTATTAGTCCTACACTAAACGGCAACCGGTTGGCAAACCTGGTCTCCTGCTCCACTCTGCGGGACGTAGGTGTTTACTATGGTAATCTGAACAAACACAAGGGAAAATGAAACGGTAGTTAGGTTCAGATTGTGTTTGTTCTGTGAGGAATAAGACAAGGTGGCCCGTACTATATCCTGTCTACCTAGTATTGACCGGAAGTAGTAAAGTACGCTGTCCAAATGAAGGGAACCTGGTTCTAAACTGATTGGGGGCAAAATTGACTAGGTAGCTAATTACTACTTTTCCTGTCTTATCTGTGTACTCGTGCCCTGATGGGGTTTAGGGAGCCAACATCCTGAAGGGTACGTGGGGTAACTGTTGTCAGTGGCAGATGGCTAAGGGAGGCAGAAAGTTTCTGGAAGACTTAGCAGGGGGAGGGCTTCAGAAGTACTACTGTAGGTGGTGGTAAGCTGGCGATCCCTAGAGGGATATTGGTGGCTGGTCAGGACTCTGGCAAACGAACGCGGTGGAACTATCTGTCCAACTGCTGTGGCTCGTACACAAGCTGATGAACTGATGTTTGCAGCCTCTGCATTGGCATACATTCGTCTTCTGCTGAGGGTACGCCAGCCTGGTGGTGAGCGAGCCTATGGGCGACCATTTTTCCATGAGAAATCTCCGTTTACCCTTGAACTTCTTCGGGGTGGCAGCGTGTGTCGATTACTGGTAATCTATTATCATCTTCTCGAGGAAAGGCAGCATATTGTATGGCTTAATGGCCGGTGGTATTGTTGAAACGTAGAATTGTAACACCTCTGCAATCATTCCCTAGTCCAGGAAAAAAATCCTGTGGGCACTCTGGTAGTAATTCAAGGCTTCCGAACCCAATTTATTGTTGCTTGTAAAGAAACGTGTAGATGAAGTGATGTTAATTCAAATAGCTAGAAAGCATCACGTGTCAATTGCACCCCCCCCCCCTTCTTCCCTTGGCGCAACTGAGATTCATCTTGGGGGTTTGATAGGGTGCCGTCCTCTCGGTGATGTAGAACTGTCATCCCTTGAAGATGGACCATCCTCTGAGACAATGTAGAACTGTTGCCCCCTTTGAAGATGGCGATGGCAGTGGTTGTACTTCTGCTCTGTGCCTTGCTTTGTCCGCCGTAGCCCGATCAGACTGCAGTGCATGCTGTGTATCATCTCTGGTTGGCAGTGACTAGCGCTGTCTCTCACACTAGTTAGCTGGGTGTGTGGTCCGTGTGAATGACCGCTGGTGGTTGCTCCTCTCCTCGCCTACCCTGGGATCTCGATGCAAGGACGAATAGAAGCTAGGATAATAATGAGCATCATGGTGACCGGTGATATGATTATGGCCCTTCGTTTTTAAAGTGTGGAGTTCACAAAATCAGCTGATGGCTTGGGTGTGTGATTATAAAAAATTATTTACAGTTTCCGGTTGGGAAAAAAATGCTAGACAAGCGATGCGCAAAAAGTTCGATACTTTCATGTGTGCAAGGCCTCACTTGTGAAATGCGTGTCGGCTAAGTGTGTACCGTCAGTGGTCGCATAATAAAATGGCTCTGCCAGGGCCGTCCTGTGTGTCGCTCAGCATTAATGAAAGTTACGTGTGATATATTTCTAGGGTTTGCCGAATCAGGACCTTCCAACAACCTGACTGATGGGAAGCTAGTTAAAATCTCAATACAACGTGAGTGCACTGAAAAATTAAGTTGACTGACAAAAATGGTGTATGGGACTCCTACATTATTCAAAAACATGATCCTCAAAACAACGATATGAGCACTGAGTATTTACAACACCACATCTTAAAAATGTTATTTACAACAATTAAAAAAAATTTATTATTTTTCTCGTTGAGAAAGTCTTTTATCTTTGGTATGTCATCTGGAGGATTGCTGAGGAACACCAGGTTTTAGCCTGTTGCCGTCTGCTTCTCAGAATTGGAAGAGTCTCTAACACGGGACAACTGGAACACTGCTCTTCTTGCTTATTTACATCACAGCATGTTACGTTAAGCACTAATCAGCATCCTTCACTGTTAACTAAGTAGGTCTTTACTCTGCTAAAATGTGTGTGCGTTCACTGGTGTTTACCAGGCAACAACCTGCGGTCGCCTAAGCCTGTTCATTCACTAATGAATGCAGCAATTTGACTGCTACAAATTATAATCGACGTGCTGAGGAATTTATACACTGGAACTAGGCGGCAATTTTACAATTACATTACACTGTTCGTACACTTCAGCTCTTGACAGTTGCGAAAAGTTTGTCACATCACTAGTTCTGGCAAGGTTTCCTTTGGATGACGGTACTGTCTTCCTGAGAGCCATACAAAGCACATTGTTGGCCTCCATGGGGTTTCTCTGTAATGACCAGGATGATGTGGACGGCGAATCGTGTTGCAGGAAACTCAATGCAAATTGGCGTTGCCTGGCAACTTGGTAGTCAAATCTCGTATCCGCCTCCGGTCCTTGGAGGTGTAGGTGTTCTGGTGGTTACTGTTTCTGGTGTGGTGTCATACTCTTGCTCGTCAAAAATAGATCGTTTGGGACTTTCGGCGGATTCGGGCGTTTGACTAGGAAGGGGGCGCATCTGCCCTCTGGTGACTTTCCTGACGTGGCCTTTCTGGTTGCTGGTAGCGTATCTGGGCCCTATGTTACTCTCAGTTGCGCAAGTGTGAGGTACTTGTTGGGGCTTTGTTTGCTCTCATTGGAGGCATTCCCATTTTCTCTCAGGCTGACATCTGTTGTCCTGGGTTCCGGTGGGTGAGACTTGCTTCATGCTCCGTTTGCATCATTGCCAGCCATTTGTTTGCTTTCCTTGTCTCCCCCCCCCCCCCCCGCTCTCTCTTTCTCACTCTATCTCTCGTTCAACATATATTTTTCTCTTTATTTCTTTCCTCACAGTCTCTATCTGCTTGGAATGGGGGGGGGGGGGTCTGTTGACCTTGTCACTTCCCCTCCCCTCACTCTTCACTTGCATTTGCCCCGAAAATGCCGCTCGGGGCAGTCCTATCACTCGTGAGGGTAAAGATGCGGGGAGGGGGAGGCGACCGCGTTGCTTTCCCTTCTCCGCCTCTCTTCTGTGGGCAGCGGCGTGGGATTGTAAGGGGCTGGGTTATACACGGTAGTGGGCGCTGGAGGAGTGGGGAAGGGCATGTGGCCTGTCATTTTCGCTTCCCCTACCTCTCTTTTTGTGGTCTAGCTCATCCTGCTTTCGGTGATTGCGTTCACTTTCACGTGCCCTTTAGACCAGTTCTCTTACGGTTGTAGGCTTCGAGACGTGCAATAATTTGCAAAGTTTCGGAAGGAGTATTCTTGTCATATTTTGCACGCAGCTCTCTTCAGCAGTAGAGAATATTCGTCAGTAAAGCTGCACTTTCCTTCAAATAAATATCTCGGCCTCCTCAGCTGAATGCAGAGTTTTAAATAGAATTCCGTGGTTAGGTGGGCCACGACTTCCTCGCCCAAGAACTGTGTAGCAAGCAAGTGCACAGCTCGCTCCAGTCTGTTACGAACTCCCTGTACTTTGACTGAGCGAGACGGCGCAGTGGTAACTCACTGGACTCGCATTCGGGAGGACCCAGGTTCGATTCCCGGTCCTGCCATCCTGATTTAGGTTTTCCAAAATCATTCCAGGCGAATGCTGGGATGGGTCCCAAACAAAGGCCATGGCCACTTCCTTCCTAATCCTTCCCCAAATCCCTCTTCCCTGTTCAACTTGTACCGTCTCGCTGTCGACAAGACGTTAAGCTTACTTACTTACCTACCCATCTTTGACCACCATTCTAAGGCATGGCCGCATAGTTGTTTACTTGTTTGAGTGACCCATTCTTTGGCAGGAGTCTCGTACTCCGACAACTCCCTTTCACATTTATCAGTGAATGAGACTGGGTCCTCATGGGGTTCGCTGGAACTATGTGACATAGTCGAACTGATCCTGTGTCCGGGATTACTCGGCCTGTACTTGGTAGCTCATCTGCACACCTCGCATCTATAGATGAGACCGGGGCGGGTGACTCGTTCCTCCAGCCAGCCTATACACGTGATGGAAGGGCAAGGTGCATATGACACAGTGGACTGAATTAATGCAGCGGCCTGTACAGGTAATCCAGCTACAATAGACTGGTTGGCAGTTTCGGCAATCCTGACATCTAAATTTCAATACGCCTATATACCATACTTCCTTGAACCATTCTAGGCACCAGTAATTAAATACCTTCTGGCAGTGAGCGCATGGGATAGAGTTGATGCCGTTTCCGGGGCAGATGGCTATATGACAGCGCGTGTCATTTTAGGTGGCATTTGCGGAGTCTTGGGCTTCGTTAAATCATGTTTCACTAGACGACATAGCTGATTTGGTAGTTGGGCGCCATTAGGTTTTATAGGACACCCCGAAGTCCGTGGTCTGGCTAGATCTGGCAGTTTGATTAGATTCACAGTTCTCAGCTCGTGCGGGCCAGTATATGATCCCGCTATTCGTATTGCAAACGTTTTAGTGCCAAGTGACCTATTAGGTTGGGGTGACCACCAACGTGGTCGTGTAAGTAGGTGGGACGACTTAGTTCTGCAGCCTAGTCGCTACTATAACGGCAAGAGGACCCAACGATGGGCACCAAGAAAGTCTACTGCCTACTTCTTGATGTGCGACGGGCTCTGGTTCTGAATGAAATAGCAAAGCATTTCAAAGAAGCTACTTTGTTAGTGCCAGTCGGGTGGCACTTTCGGGAGTGATCTGTGTCTCAATGTCAGGTTGGAACACGACCTGAATATAATGTGGGGCTTATTGGCTGCTGATTTGACACAAATTCGGTTGCGGGTTTGGTTACTGATCTGCTGACGAATTTGGGAGCTGCTAGCTTACCCATTCCTGGCTAGGGTGGCTGACTGGTGTTATTTGCTGGCTAAGGTGTAGTTGATGGCAGATCCTGACTGACTCCACTGGCTGTTGCGACTGGAACTCCAAATGCTGCTGAAGGACTTCGGCGGGCTGGGGTGGCATCGGGTCTTGAATCAGGTGCAGGCTGCTCCTACTGGAACCTTCTCTCCGCTGTTGAATGCGGTGGTGACGGGATGGATGGTGTCTGGAAACTTTCAGAGAGGCTGAAACAAAGACGGGGAGAGAGTCGGTGGAGCTAGTCCACGCCGACTGACAGGCAGCTTGAGCTCGTTCCCATGGGTTCAGCTGACAGAGTACTTTTCTGGTTTGTGTGCAACCTCAGGTAGACTGGTAGGCAGTAATTGTCTGTTGTTCCGTAATGTCCTTCCCAACTCTCTTGGCGAAGGGCATTATTTTCAAATACCTGAGTCCGGGAAATAGGAACAGGCGATATGTGTTCTGCCAGCTAGGCACACCAGAATGGCGCCGAGTACAACCTTTTTCCTCAACCGGAAAGAAACGGTGCGGTGGTTCAGGAGTGGGTTCCTTTGAGGCGCTCCAATAGCTTGGACGGGTGAGCTTCTTGAGCGGACAGGTTCAACCCAGAGCCAACCAAGCACTCCCTCCTACAATATAAATGGTGCAGTGGACAGATGCAAGTTGGTATAGCGACATATCCTCTCGAATAGGGGTATGACTGTGGTCGTGGCTCTACCGTTCGATACAGCACGTCTACCGAATGAGTGGCTGTCGAATGGTGTGTGTTCTGACTTACGAATTCCCCCGTCCAAAATAACTCGTAGTCCTACTCTAAGCAGAAACTGGTTGGCAAACCTGGTCTTCTGCTCAACTCTGTGGGACGTAGGTATTTACTATGGTAATCTGGACGAATACAGGGGAAAATGAGACGATAGTTAGGATCAGATTGTGGTTATTCTGTGAGGAATAAGACAAGGTGGTTCGTACTATCTCCTGTCTACCAGAATTGACCGGAAGTACTAAACTAGGCTGTCCAGGTGAAGGGTACCTGGTTCTAAACTGGCTGGGGGCAGAATAGACTAGGTAGCCAATGACTACTTTTCCTGTCTTATCTGTATACGCATGCCCTGATGGGGTTTAGGGGGCCAACGTCCTGAAGGGTGCGTGGGGTAACTGTTGTCAGCGGCAGACGACTAAGGGAGGCAGAAAGCTTCTGGAAGACTTTGCAGGGGGGAGGACTTCAGAAGTACTGCTGTAGATGGCGGTAAGCTGGCGATCCCTAGAGGGATATTGGTGGCTGGTCAGGATTCCGGTAAACGAGCGTGATGGAGCTATCTGCCCAACTTGTGCGGCTCGTAGACGAGCCGATGAACAACTGATGTTTCCTGCCTCTGCACTGGCATATATTCTGCTTCAGTTGAGGGCACGCCGGCCTGGTGGTGGGAAGTGCTACGCACACACATCGTGGGCGAAGCTAAGGGCGGCCATTGTTTCCATGCGAAATCTCTCGGTTTACCCTTGAACTTCTTCGGGGTGGCAACATATGTTGATTACTGATAATCTAGTGTTATCTTTTCGAGGAAAGGCAGCATATTGCAGTGCTTACTGTCCGGCGGTATTGTTGAAACCTAGAATGCTGACACATCTGTAATAATTCCCTGGTCCAGGAAAAAGTCCTGTAGGTACTCTAGTAGTAATTCTAAGCTTCCAAACCCAGTTTATTGTTGCTTGTAGAGAATTGTGTACATGAAGCGAAGTCGTTAATTCAAATAGTCAGTAAGCATCATGCATCACCATCATGTTGTTAGTATGCATGCGTACGTATTTTAGGCCTGTAGCTAAGGTTACAGGGAAACTTCGACGAAGGGATGGAATTGTTTTTGGAAATTTATGTTTCCGGCAAAATTTACTGATACTTTTAACGTGAATTTGCTTAATTGCCGCAGCCTACGTCGATGTTTGAAATATTGTCGGCGTTTCAAAACACCATTTTGAGACAGTAATATGCAGTAAATATAAATTTGTAGATGAATAATATGTTCAAGAATTTTACTCTCACGAATAACCAATTTCCTTTTATACTCATGTCGTTATGCTTAATATAAATATTTTCCTGAGAACAGATCCCTCATAATCTCAAAAACGTTGAAACATGATGCCTTGGCAGACTGGGTGTACATAACATCAGAGAGGGGTTTGGATTTGATGGGCGCTAGGTCAGGCATACCCTTCTGGCAGAGTTACTAGTTAATCTAGTGTCTACGTGGCAGGGATGCTCGTCCCGTGTAGAGAACCTGCCGGGAAGCTTTGCGGCAGGGTACAAAGTCGGGTTCGGGCAAGGTAACTTTGTTTCAAATTGGGATCTCGTTTCGGTTTACCTGGGCAACGTGTACCCTCTGCGTGTGGCGTGTCATTGTGAGCTACAATTGTGTGTACGTTTCTTACTTCTGACATGTGTTCATGCAAGTGGGGGCAGAGCAACCTGTCTCGATGCGGAGATAGGCTATAGGGCGTGTTGGAAGGTTGATCCAGCTGGGTGAGGTATTAGGCTATCGAACAGTGTACTTCCTGGTCTAGACGAGTTGGTGCCTCAAACAAGTCTTTCGGAATCTCGGCGTGACAGGTACAAGATGACGACGTAGGGTTTGAGCTTGTTCCTTGGGCACAAGCTGGTTAGTAAAAGCAGCAATGTTGAGGGTCAGCTCTTGTAAACGCCGATAGGTAGTCAGCGCCAGCTTAACTTTCTCTCGTACATCGCTGCGATTGGAGAAAGGCATTAGGAGGAGAGAACATCCCTCACGTCCGTGAGATAAACACGAGGAATGTATACTATACTACATATAAGGACACGTGGAATGTCTGCTGAGGGAGCGGACTCCATCCTCACTGTGCTCGGCGTCTAAACACAATGAACACCGAGATTTAGGCCTCACGCTGAACATTTCCTGCACGTTGGTGTAAGTTCCGAGTTCAAGTCATCCCAACTCATGGAACGACCTCTCTCCAGCGCCTAAACACGGCGGAGAGGGCGAGCACCAAGCCGACAAGCTGAACTCGAGAAGCTGAGTACCTGAGTGTGGGCTCTGCTGTAATGCGCACAGAGGCATGCATAGAGGTTGGCCGTAGATAATGTAAGTGTAGGTTGTAAAACTGTATTTTGGCTGGAATGAGTAGCTTCCCCAGGTCACCTGGTCTACCTCAACAGTGAGAGGTCAACTGTGAAGGGTGCAAAGTCTACAGGAAAGGGGTAGCCTTGAGTAACATAAGCACAGTGTTTATTCCTTATTACGGGAAACAAACATGTGGTGTCGCACCACCTCCTACGTTTAGCAAGAGCTTTAGGAAAGCTAAGCCTAAGTGAAATCAGGTAGAGGTGACCTGCATCTAAGTTAGACCTGCCGTTTTAATGGATTTGGTCAGTCTTTACGGATTTTTAACACACTAAAAAAATCCAAACTTTTTTTTTACACTTTGCTCAGAGTGGCTGCTACATACATACGATACTAGCGCCCACGGCTGTGCGTGTCGCTTTCACTGATGCATTTCTTTGAAAGACTCTTACAACGGACGTGAATAATTAAGTTAAATATTTTTGACATACACATTGCGTCAATAGTTTATGTCCAACATATTTTGCTTCATTAATCATTGGCGATGGTATACAGTTATCTACATATCTCTGTTCCTGGCTGTATGATCACATGCAAAGGTCGAGGCAATTATTGTAAAGAACCTTTGCCGCGAATTGCGGTTTTTATGCATTCAATCCGAATTTTGTGACTGTGTTTTACATTTGGCACAGATATCACAATGGCGAGGAAACTAAAATTATTGCCGATACAGTCTCTGCATGAACGAAGGAACCCGGATTTCAGCTTCAGGGCTGGTGGCAGCTCTGTTCGAAGTTAACAATGGGAGGGTTAGAATAGCGCTGTGAAAACAACTTTAACTGGTACTAACACCCTACGTAATTGCCGAGAAGGGGATGCAGTGTGTAAGTGTGTAGACAACGTGGCGGTTGTATGTATCTTCCAGAGAGATAAGCAGGTCTAGAAGGAAGGTTCCGGCGCCAAGAGCGTGGTGAAGACCAAGGAGTAGGTTATCCTTCGGCACTAAAGGTGCGATGAAAGTTGGAAGGTAGAGCTGGGGGCGTAGCTTAGTAGGCTGGTTAGTTCTTTCGGCGGCTAGTGCGGTGAAGGAATAAAGACTGGTCCTGAGCCTTTTCTATCATTTCCGAAGCTCAGAGTGGGTGTGTGCTCGGGCGGTTGCACCATTTGTATCTCTCTGCGGGCTAGAGGAAGTTTCCCTCCCCAGACCGCAGAGAACACATAGCCCACAGGTGAGGACGCCTTGCACGTCCCGGCGCAACACAGATAGCCTGCCAGTCAGACCAGCAAAGCCGCGGTTCCCTAACCCAGTCCTTCCCTGCCTGCGGGGGGTGGGGAGGTGGGTGGCAAACGTTTAACTGAGTGCCCAAGTTTGTATGTTGTTAACGGTAGCAATTTTGAAAATACTGGTCTTAAGAAATAAAAGTTAACAATACTGGCATATGGTTTCGAAAAAGCCATATGCCTGTAGTAAAATAATTTATATGGAGTGGTTTATTATGAAGCTAGTATTTTATGCCGAAAAGTCCTGTGAATTTAATTTAAAGGTCTGTGAGCTTTGCTTGCCATGTTACGAAATGGTAGGGTGGTGTGACTGGTCCTGAGCGAACGTCGCGGCCCGCTATTTAAACTCTGCTGGAGGCTTCCTCTGTTGTCATTGGCTAGCGAGTTCATAGTCGAGGGGTTACAAGTCGACAAGTCGGAGAGAGGGAAGCGGTGATAGCATAGCTTCATAGAGTTGTGACGTCACCGACCGGCTTGGAGATGAGGCGCCAGAGCAGTACTGTTGTAGCCATCTAGTGGCGTGCCGTGGAACTCTGTGCCTTCGTTGCATAGTCTCGGTGGGCCGGTGAATAATAAAAGTTGCAAGCTGGAACATCCATTCTTGCTGTGGTGAACAGAACAGTCTCGTGACGTTTCGTGGTGGTCAACAATATAAACTCCGTTGTAATCAGACGTACGGCTTTGTTTCCTGATGAGCTGAAGTCTGTAAAATACCATTCTTGCAAAGGCGTCTTGCATCAATTCGCCCCCTCTCCAGTGCGACGAAAGTTTATCCTTGAGAAGCGTGTCGGAAAAACAAATTCTTTTGGAGGAATGTAGAATTGTCCCTGCAAGAACAATTTCTTTTCCTCTCGGCAGTAGGTAGGTTTCTCAGAGGGATGGCGTGGGTCGAGAAAGAAATTCCTTTGAGAGAATGTTTAACTGTCCTCTCAACAGCAATTTTTTTCTTTCCCTGTTTTGCTTCTGTAGCTCCTGATACTCTGTGTGTTTCTGCTCTGCGCTCGCCGCTTCCTGTCCTGGGCTTGATCTTGCGATGCGAAGAATCAGCTGGGTTGGAGGAATGATCAGGCGGTGCAAGTGCAGCAACTTCTTTTCTTAACCTGCTAGCTCCCATACATCTCTGTCTCTCTCTACTGCATTGTGAATGTGTGTTCTAACTCCTTTCTCCTTGGTCTCGATTTACAACTGGCTGACTGGCTGCCTGCGATGAAGTTTCTTTGCCATCTTCATGAGCTCTTCGTGTGATTTTTACTTTAATTTCTTAGTGCAGGTCATGTCGCGCAAGGGACCCGGGTCGGTATTTCGCGGACCTCTGTAATTCGTGCCGTCCCACAATAAGAGCTTTAGGGCTTGTTTTACTAACAATATTTAGTATTTAGCAAAACTGTGAAAAAGGGGATAAGCAAAGACATGGTGGGTGGAACGCATAATAGCATCGGTCCTCTGGGAAATAAAAATAAAAATATGACTGTTAGAGCAAATAAATAAAGTGAAACCCTATTTAGAAGTCCCTAATTAAGAAGTTTTCCTGCTTAATAAGTTGAATAATTTTGCACCTTGCCGATATGCACACGTGTAAGTTGACACTTTTAATAAGTTTTCCTGGTTAATAAGCATTATTTTTTTTAGTCTCTTCAAAAACGTCTTAACAGAGTTTTACTGTATTAAATATTTTTAGTTGTCAAAGGCCCTACTCGCTAGGTCGTGTCAGTTCTGCTCTGCTGTGGCCGCCTGTGCGGAAATATAACATTAGCTCCTACCTTAGCCTTCTACGTGTCGCACAGCAGGCATATATCATGTGTAATGAGAAAAAGTTAAAGGGGAATAGCCAAACTGAACACTTCCAGACTTGTCCGACTGCTAATTGTTTGCAAAGTGAGTGTTTTGGCAGAGAAGTTATTAACTAACCAAAACGATGTGCGATACACCACTAACACAATAGACTGAGAAAAGACAGTCCCATCGTAACCTCTAGACTGTTTTACAAATTTATTTCCGTTTACTAATAATTTTTTGGCCAATCGTTCTGATGTCCAAGTTCCTTCATTAGTTTCCCCTAAGTTTACTAAATAATGAGGATTAGTCTTTAAGAGCAGTTACCTTTTCTCTTGCAACTTTTACTAGAGATATAAATATCATTTTTTTTTTTTTTGCTCGGTTGAGGTTTACAGTTTACACCCGAGCTTGTACGGATTTTTACCGCAGATATCCCTTCAGATAAACGCAAACAATAATTAAAAAATAAAGACTATCTGGATAGCTTTCCTTGTTTGTTAATGATTTTGCAGATTGGAAGCTTAGAGACGCAATTATTAGCAATTTTAAAGAGAGACTTTTTTTTTTTTTATAAACATTGTGCGAATCCGTAGTGACTCCCACTCTGAATAAGGTTGAATGAGATTTCACTTTGAAGTTTGATTGAGTTTGTTTATAGGTCTATTTTTAAAGAGATTGGAGACCTCAGGTGGTTAAGTAATTCCTATTTGGTCATTTCTTTTGGGTAGCTCAAATCTAATAAGAATAATTCAAAGTTTGGTAAATTTTGTTTTATATCCATGCATCCACCTGTTTGAGGTATTACCTTTAAATACTATTGTTGTAGGCCTTATGGCAGCTCAAAGTTTACAACTGTTTTATACCAGAGCTCATCAGTTGTTAACCCCTTTTTATATATTGTATTTAAATTGTAATTTTATTTATGAGCTGTGGATTTTGTTTTCTACATAAATATTTATTATTGTTATTTATTTTTACCTGTATAAATACTCCTCTGTAAGTTGTAATGGAAATACATACTGCGTTTTCTTTCTTACACGCAAGGTTAATGTTGGACCTGGTTTTAATCTATATAGCTGTTTAATATAAGGATACCATAATTTTTTAAATATTATTTGTATCACTCTCTTCTTACTCTCATCCAAGAAGTTTAATTGGATTAATTTGTATGAACTGGTGTACGGGCTGTGGAATTACTGGCCCTCGTGTCATTTTCTTATACATCATACGAAACTATGAAGCGATCTTTGCTCCTCTAAGCACAAGAGCGAGTCCTCCTACCCTGCTCCTTTTCTTTTATTATTCCCTCCCGATTCCAAAAGTTTAAACCAGTTTTGGAAGCACTGATGTTATTTATGTTATAAGTTAGAACACACTCCTTTATTTGGTATGTTGTTAACATTAATTAACCTAGGAAGTTTTCAGGCAAGGGCATTCAGGTGGCCCTTTTCTTTTGTATTTTTTTATAAGAAAACAGCCGGGTGGTGGAGGCGATTATTTTAGTTCCTTCTCGCGGTGAAGGTTTTGGAATGAGTTTGTTTTGGTCGACAAGACTTTGTTTGTCCACTTATAATTTTTTTAAATCAGCATTAGTCAGTTTAGATTTTTGGTTTTTCTCATCTTGTTTTGGAAATGATTTTTAGATTATTTCCCATGGTAGTATTTATCTCTTCCCCCCCCCCCCCCCCAATTTGACTCCGCAACAATAATTTCGGCACCTTGGATATATATATATATATATATATAATATATATATATATATATATATATATATATATATATATATATATATATATATATATATATATGTGTGTGGTCTCTCTTTTCCTTTACGCTGTACCTACGCAAACTTTATCGACAGTGTTTTTTATGAACGAAACTAATATACTAAATTTCTAAATTAAAATAGGCGGATGTGACTTGAGATACACAATTTTTTTTAACACATTTATTTACACTCGTCACGATATTGTTCTGCATTATACAAAGCTTTTTCTGCACGTCTGTGTTACACACATTATTTTCTATATGTACCATGGATTCCTCAGTGTCTTAGCACTTTTGCTGCGCGGAGTTTACAATGAAACTTGTTCCGCGCCACCATGACGTTCACGAGTGTACAAAAAATTTGTTTCGCTTATACCTGGGGTAAGTTGGTGCAAATGTAGATTTTACCCAGTAAAAAATATGTTTTAGACGTGATTGCGAGTTTGATTTATTTTTCGTTCGTCGTAAAAAAAATTCATTTAAGAATCAAATAATATAATGAGCTACCGCAATAATAAAAAAAAAACAATTTTCATTTCGTACGTGATGCATGTAGGTGAACCATTGATTGAAAAAAAATATAAACATATATTTAACAAAAATAGGAATGACCTGGCTTGTCCCACGTGTTCCCACCTTTAGGTTGTTGGACACATCTCTTCGCACCAGCTTCCACAACCCCTGAACCACCATGTGAGCGCTACCAGAGCTCCAGCCAGTGTTCCGCATGCGCGTGTGCAGTACGTCTGTGCGTCGCACCAGTGTGCGTGACTCGTGCTACAATAAGTAATGTATTGTTGCAAGGGTTTTGTAAACATTTGTTTGTTAGGTTGTGTTGTTGTGCAGTGCAGCGGATGTGTTCGCCCTGTTCGTGTAGTGCCACGTGACTATCGTAACGAGTCACGTGACATGCAGGTTTGTTTTGGTATTTCATAATGATGTGTTCCAAGGGCGTGTATACGTATTAGTAGTTTGTTCACCTTGCGCAAAGTACCACAAATATGTCAACAGACACCACAAAGCAAGTCATACGAAAGGTAAATACGTGCTGTGGTATTCACCAGGAAAATTCTAAGATAATTAGTTATAATATTTATTTTAATTATAACAGCTCATTTTTAAGATATATATTTTATTTCATGTAGCCCAGTATCGGCCAGTAGCAGAGTCGGTATTCTAACACGAGATTGTGGTTAGGGTGGACACACGGCTATGCCTTCGTTTAACTTAACGGCACCACGCGGCCCAGCTAACCTAGAACATTGCCATTTTTATTCTGAGAGTGTTTGTGTTAGATTTAAGCTGCACATATTTATATACTTGTTCTCCTGCCTGCACACACATAATAAGTTTAATTAAATATATTCTAATAGGGCCAGATTGGACCGGTAGAAAATACACGTTTTAGGTTAGCCCTTAAAGAAAAGGCCCATGTCAACAACGTGGCCAACTACTGCTTAAGTTATGTTTTAATTTCTTTTTATGTAATTTTATTCATTATTTAAACGTGTAATTCAGTGTGCCATCTCCGTCAGTTCATACATTCAGCCACAGTTTCATTTATTGTAATACATTTTTATTTATCACGCATTTTTTCGTGATCATGCGCCAGAGCTCGGCCAATGAGGGAGCTTGGCGCCAAGGGAAGTTAGTAGCGTCTCGGGCACTCTGTGGGAAGGTCGACGTATCGGGCCTCTCCGGGCCTTCATCACTTAGAACAATCATGTAACGCACAATAGTCCTCAATTTAATTACTGGAACTTCCATTTTTAGCCCGGAGAGAGTACCATCCCACACCCCGGTGTTTGTACATGCCGGGGGCTTAATGTACATGTAATTCTTTGTGTAGCCTTGTGCTTATTTTATCCGCATCGGAGCTCGCCGAGCCGCAGTGGCGAATAGTAACATGTAAGTGCCCAGTTGGGAATCTAATAAATAAATAGTGTGGCTACGAGAGTTCACGTGTTTATTTATTTCTGGCCATGTCTCGGCCTCATAACCAAGTATGCAACCCGAAATGTCTGTAACATTTTTTTTTTCGGGTGTGAGGGGGCCCAACACACCAGTCGGAAGTGAGTTAAGCATTAGCGGAGCCTAATAGCCCTCCCTAGCCAAGGCCTAGAGGATTTTACAGCAGAACTTCGTCATCATCACCACCACCTGTGATAACGCAGAAGAGAGCGGGACCAGAGGAGCAGCCACTAAGGGCAATCGGCCTTACAACACGAGATTAAGAACTACATCATGTCCGCTGAGTGGGGCTAGCGCCCACCTAGTAAAACTCATCAAAACCTTGCCTCCGGTCCACATAACCCCATGCTCCCTCCTGGTCCAGCAACCTGAGAGCCGTCAGACCAAATACTATACAGGTTTTTTTAGATTTATAAATATGAGTGTCACCCTGCCGACTAATTGGTCGTGACGCAAAGATTTATATATATATATATATATATATATATATATATATATATATATATATATATATATAAATAAAACTTTTAATGAAAAATTTATTAAATATTTTTTAAATAAATTTCTAAGAAAGTGAGAGCCTATCAATATTGGAGCGAAGGTGACTAATTAGCTGAGTGTAAGTAAGAGCATACCAATATGGCATGGCGAATTAAGTGAGTAACTGATGGAGCCACAGTGGTGTAAGATTACCGACAGTCGATCGGATATAAGTATTTAGCCAATAAGAATCATTGGCGGACTAATTGGCCGAATGTGAGAGCATACCAAGATGGTGGATAACCTAATATACTGGCGCTAGCTATAGCGCGTCTCACTCTTAGATTGCAGTCGGTAGGCAAACAAACAATTTAATATTTATACACTAAATACAATTTGACCATTTTTGTTACATAAGTTTGTACATATGAAGTTATACTGCCAACACAGCATAACCTCTTCGCTGTTGATAATTCTAAAGTCATCTGAAAACAGCGCAAGTCATGCACACTTTACTGCAATCTAAGTGAGGGGCACTATTGGTGATATAAACAAATGATTCTTACCAATATGGCGTCGAAGGCACCTACCAAGAGTGTATAGTAATTTGCAGATAGCTATGAGGAGTGTGGCCAAGTGCAATCAGGGTCGTATTGCAAAAGTATTTGACTGTGGTATGCCGACAAGTGGTATTGAGTAACAAAGCAGAGTGGTGCAGCTTTGAAGCCCCCAATGTGAAGCGACTGGGGAGGGTTCAATCTACCTCACTATCACGGTTACACATTCATTTAAGAGTCATCCCCCCTCCAGCAAGCCTTGACCGGATATATCATTATTATAGAAATTATGTGGAGAACGTTCTTTGATAGTTTTTATTGTACTTTTCTTTCCACAAATGTTACTACAATTTTGCTTGTCAATATTCTATCGGCCAGCTAAACGGCACTTCCGCAAAATAGATGCAACGCTTTTTCAGAGACCACACACTGGACGATAACGGGCTTCGACAGTAACTGCCCCTACGAATTTATTCAGCCATACAGTACCTTACTAAATTGATAATGCTGGTATTCTGCTGATTGTAACTCGTCTCCACACAGACATCCACCACTCGCGGATGTAAACGAAGTGCCACCCGCTGCCAGGGCACCAAGAGCGACAAGCGAAAAATCAGAAACGAATACACTCGGCAGCTCTGGGAAGATGCTAAGGCTATGTCCCACTACAGGAACATGGGCTCGTCTGGAGTTTGGCAAATTTAGGCCTAGCCAGCGGATTTTTTTTCTAATAATAATAATATTTAACGTGACTTTCTTACATAGTCATGCCACAAACATATTTTACAGAACTACCTACGTATTTCACAAGAGACACTCGTACAGCAGCCCAATTCGGCCAAGCCACGCACGAGGTGGAAGTACTACACCACAGTACTTGTTACCAGGCCGGCAGGTATCAGAAACTCTCCCCCCGCCACCGCGGCCGCTACCACCTGGTGACGTGCATGCTCATTTGGCTTATTTAAACACTAATTATACAAACAACATACTCTAAAATTACAACCTAAAAACTAAAATATACATGCACAAGTTAAAATTAAAACAAGCTAGTATATAATACTAAATACATAATGCTAAATATATTTATAATACAACTGGTCGGCCAGAATAAAAAGTAATAGTACAGTGTTCACTCACAAAGGAGCGCCAAATTAAAATCTACCCACTGCCACATAACATTTACACTTACGTGACGACTCATTCATCACAACCGCCCTCTTTTTAAAGCCACACATTATTATATATAATAAAAGAAGCACCACCCAACAAAATGGTATACGTCCTAGAGAATACCTTCTCGCATGACATGTAATCTGTCTACAGACACCTGCCTGCAACAGGACGAAGAGATTCTTGACTGTCGTTACAGCCACACTAGAACCTGGTTGTAAGACACAACGGGAGCAAGCAGCAAATCAAAGACACCTACAACATGGAAAGATGAACAAGTTTAAAGAGGTCAACTTCACACGGCGATCGACTGGACAAGGTAACCAACCATGCTGACGTTTTGCACCACATGCACAGTCATCTACTGAGACGGCGCAAACTAGCGTGTAGTGTGAACAGTGTTTAAACATGGATGCCATTTCGTCATTGAGTGGAAAGCAGATCGTTATGACTACATTCATTTACTACGAGCGTGTACTCTGCTACAATGGTTGAATACTTACCAGCTGCATCTCCAATAGCATTAAATTATCAATGTTACTATTGTGGAAATATTTTTAGTACAAATAGTAATGCATATCGACATGGAAGTTGCCAATACATGTTCAGCTCGACATACACATCGTTCCACTGTGATAACTGCGATGTGGTGTTTACCCGCAGTGATCATCATAACAAGATGTGCACAGACAAGGTTTGTCGTTCATCACTCAGCTGCAAGCATTAAGGTATCAACGTGTGGAAAATACTTTTAGTAAACAGGGGTGATGCACATTGGCATGGCAATTGTTCAGCTCAGCATAAAAGGCATTTCATTGTGATGTGTTTACCCGCATCAATAACATGCATAACAATACGTGTAAAGGAAATGTGTGTCGTTCATCAGGAAGCGAGACATTCGCTAACCACACACCAGTTCCAAACGACATGAAGACAGTAACTACAATCGTCATCTACAAGACTTACCCATGTAAGATCACAGTTCAAATGAAGATTAAGTTGAGCTGTTAAGACGAATGAGTTACATTCTCCACGCGCGCGCGCGCGTGCGTGTGTGTGCGCCTGCGCGCGTGCGTGCGTGTGTACACACACACAACACCAGGTCTACCCTTTATGCGCTATATATCTACTAACACACATTTCATCAGCGTCAAATATAAAAATTAGGCGGTAACCCAATTAGCCGAGAAAGAATCTGCTATCTCGCCCACTTTTGATGTCATATAGATTTATCTCTGCTGTCACAACTCAAGGGAGAGAGGATGATGATGTACGCTCGCTGCGTATAGTACTTTCGCATTCTCTGTGACAGCCATGTTGTTTTAAAAGCTAACCTCACATTTTCAGTAGTACGTTTTATTTTATGTATGCAGCAGTGCTAGAAATATTTATCAGTTTAAGGGCTCCGCCTTGCCGGTGCTTTAACTACGTTGCAGAGTTCTTGAAATACTTGATATACCACGAAATTATTATATTTGGCGGAAGAATCAGAAGAGGAAACCTAACAGAGCTTCCGAAAGTTCTAAGTTAACCATGAACCAACTATGCATACCTCGAGGAATATGAGAAAACACTTGAATAATTCACCCACTCTGGCATATAAAATAAAATAACAGTAAAAAAAATATTCAAAAACAAGCTTTTATTTATAAATTGGCGCAATATAGAACATATACCTCATATGCGTAAGCATAGTAAGCACATATCTTGCGTATGGCTCTTAACTATTCGCGCAAAGCTTTTATATACTAAATATAAATTGCTACAAACATATTAATTTGTAGTAAAGTTTATTACGGCTGTTCGACCACATCTTACAAGTTCTACAAATTGTGTAACTGCTATAATTTTTTTTTCTTTTTGGTGCATTTATAAATAAAAGCTTGTATTTAAAAGTTTTTTTATTGTTATTTTATTTGTCACTTTATAGTTTCATCAATTTTTTTTTATATTATATTATGTAGCAGTGCACATCTCACGACAAACTTTATGTCTGTTAATGTGCAATGTTACACAATTGCTACAGACCCTGATCACCATCTACAACCAAATTACTCATCGAGACCAGTCCAACGAGGCCAAACTCGATACGTTTACTATGCGAGGAGAGGAATTAATTTAAATCAGCATTTCCAATACATCGAAGTTTCGCATACACTTTCGCCAACATACTAAAACATTTATGCAAAATGCAATAGTTACGTAATATGAAAAACCAGCATTAATACACTAGATAACGACGCAACTCGACTGTGCGTACGAGCGCAGCTGATCGGACGCGCCAAGCCACACTGCCTGATCGAGGCAGGCTTGCCACCCACACAAGGTCTGTCTTTGACAGACAGGGAGATCTGGCAACATTGCTGCAGCAAGCTCAATTGGATAACGGGAAGTGGTTTAAACATACATGCACGTGAAGTTTCGGGCTCCATAATCAGATCAGATCAGCTCAGTGGTACCTTCACAATGCATTATGGGAACTACACATATATGCGAAATTTCAGCTGAATTGGATAATGGGAAGTGGTTTAAAAATCGACTTGCAAGATTTCACCCGGACGTACAAATAAACTAACAAGGCAAGTTAAATAAAAGCTTGTAAAAACCACTCTTATTTGTTTTCACCGGAATCGCAAGAGTGCGTGTGCAGTATTGTTCTAGCAACTAAGCTACCAACATTTTGAGCTATAGTTCAGGTATAGTCTGTCCATAGCGTCTTTACACTTCCTCAATAAAACCTTTGAAAAAACACCCCGTGTATGGCTTGATTGGTTGTTTCCTAAATAAATTGTGTATCACGAGTGCTGTTTACTTACTTTTTAACATTTACACGGGTATCTTCTTTTTCTCTTAAAGCGAACTTTCACATATACATATATTATTATAATTGCCAATATGAAAAAAAAAAAAAGGAGAAAAGAGGTATGTTTACAACGGCTAGTAACAAGTAGTTATTATGTAGAATATTATTAAATAAAATTTCCAATGTTCTATAGATCTGAAAAATTCGCGAGTCAACGTCCGCCAGGCTAGACTCCACGGTCTTATGTGCAATCGCGCAGATATCGATTGCCCATTGGTTACTTGCTCCCACAGTGGAGAGCGACGATTAGGCGTGCATTTTGTTGTTTGTTTCTCATTGGCCTAGGGTTCTCCAGGAGCTGTCAAACAACGCGTGGACCAATGGTAAAGGTGACACAAATGTAAGAGTTTTCCTATTCTAGCTTGTCCCAAAATTAATCCGCGGATTTTTCAGGTCTCTAGTAATGTCATTGATGAAGCAAAATATTTATCACCGCCATATTTAGATTTTCAGGTATGCGAAGTTAAATAAACCTTTTATTCTCTCGAACAGAAAAATGTATTTTTAACTGTTTGTACAGCATGAAATACAGTAGGCGTACGTTGGATTTTCTTTGGCTTTTCCTTCCACGATTGTTTCGTTTACATGTGGCGTAAGAATGCGTAGTGAGTAGCTCGGAAGAGAATATAAGCAATACTTTATAAATGATGGAAGTAGCCACGAATAGACTATACAGTCTATTCGCAGTTTCTTTGCCCTTTTTGAACCAAACATTTGAAAAATCAACCCATGTATGCCGTGTTTGGTCGTTTATAAAACATGTCACGTATAACAAGCGTTTTTTACTTCTGTTAACATAAAAGTATCTTATTTTGAGTTAAAGTGAACCTTTCTCATATTTTAACTATTAATTATTATATTTCATTTATATATAAAACGAATAACAACAGAGAGAAAATAATTGTGTTGGTAATACTTAGTAAAAATAGTTCTCATGCGAAACATTCTTAAACTGAGTGTGCACGAATGCGGTGCGTAATTCTACAGAGTTAGTTAAGCATTGTTTGCATAAAGCGGAGGAATAGTTTGAAAGAAGAACTTTAGCAGAGCTTCGGGCAAGTTTGAAGTAACTACGAATGAACTATAGATAGGATTGCAAAGAAGCGGGGTTCAAATATGTTATAGTACAGTGGAAAGAGATGAAGCCAAAATCTAATACGGAGACCAGTTCGAAGTGTTTTACGCGTCTTGATACCAGAAAAGAATAATTGTATTACGGAAGGGAACAAACGATAACGCCAGAACTGCGTCGTAACTTCTTCGAGTACAGCAATAAAACTGGGGAGATTATAATTCCGTTCAGAGAGGTTATCACACAGAGCTCGTCTGTGAGGTAGTTACTGAACAGTATGTACTTGATGAAGCCATTTAGCGAACACCTTGTTCTGTCCCCAGTCGGCCATTTCTCTTAACTCGCTCGCTGGCTCAACACTTTTAATTATGTAGGAAACTACAGCGGGCCTTCGCTCTAATAGCTCCCTTGGTATTACTTTAATCTGGGACTAATTAGGGACAAGCACCATCTAGGGAGGGAGTTTTAATCTCGACCTAATTCACCTCATTTTCGCTCCGCGCTCCGGGAAAGCAATTTCCCCGCCGCTACTAGCCTCGCGGAAAACATGCAGCCCTGAGCAAATGGCAGGCAGTCGCGAGCCGTTTTGGTTTCACTTGGTCATGACCACGTTCGGTTACCAAAACACTGTCTTTTAAGCGACGGCGTGTGCCTTGCATCGTATGCTGTGATCGTGTAGACTGAGGACAGTTGACAGAAATTCTCGAAATTCTATCAACGAGCTATTCTGGAAAATGCTGCTTCGCGCGTTTAGCTGCGGAATCGTTCTTTGTTCAAACGTGTTACTTTCGAACAGTTTTTCGCGTCGCACTTAAACAAATTACAACTACACAGTGTAAGAAACTTGCGCAGTAATCCATCATTCTTAGTAAATAATTGCTTATAAATAACGTAGGAAGTGTCTGATGCCATTGCTCGTTCTTGCTTATCACAGTGTGGCTTTAAAATACGTTTATAGAATGCAATACAGGTTACGTATTTTGTGTATATTTATTAATAAATCACTCTCAAAAGCCACGTCAAATTACATTTAGCAGTTTTACGTAAAATTACGTCATTCCAGCAGAACTTTCTAATACAAAGTTGCCAAGCAATAAACTTCAAACGTTTTAAATATCTAGAGTTTTTGATTTGGAGCGAGTGAGTTAAAATATTTGGACGGCTCTTAACATCGAGGACCTGAGAGCCGATGAGGGTGATTGAGGTGAGTATGAAGCGGCGCCGGAATGAAAGGACGTGGGAAACAGGAGATCCCCGAGAAAATCCGCTCAACAACGGCATCGCCTGGCACGATTCCCACATTCGAAAATCTGGAGTGAACCGGCGGGGGTTGAATTCGGATCGCCTTGGTGGGAGTTTTGAATTGGAGAGAGTTTATTAATGTCCTCCGGTGTTACTTATGAGGGTTTATCAGGGGGCGGCTTACAAACTAATTTATGACTTAACTTGAACTTACACCCAAGCTTTACCTGGGATTCGAACCCAGAGCCTCCTGCACCCCAGACTTGTGGAGCACCAACCGACTGCGCCACGGGAGGTCGACAAATTTCTAGAGACTAACGCTGGAATATATTTCAAGTTGAAAGACATGTTTCTTGTTCTTCACTAAGATATCAGAAATAACAATGATTTACAGATGTTTTGAGCTGAATTGTCAGCGTGACGAGCGAACGCGTATTCGTTCCAATAGGCAGTGTTTATGTGATATTTATTACGCTTCACTGCCTTTCATGCCTTTCCCTCTAGTTACTCCATCCACCATTTGTCTCGATGGTGTGTGGAGGATGACCGCTATTTACTTCGTGAAACCTTGGCAATTTTTCAGTCCTCGGTAGCATAGACTCAAGTTTCTGTACGAATTCATCTTGTGTCTTGGCGTTTCCGTTAGAGCGCCTTGCCCTTCAGCAATTCGGAGTTTTGTGACGGTAATTTTGCGATTAGTGTCGAATTTCTGCGGCAAAAATTATTATCCCTGATGCGCACTTTTCTGTAGCCTGTTCACGGTAAAATGAGCATTTTTGAAATCCCTGCTTGATATATACTTGTATACACTTTGTGTATTCTTCCATCTTACGTGAAATTAACATTGCTGTGGGCATCATCACTTTATTCATGCGTCGTTCATGCGAAACTGTGGAATTATTAGAAAAATAAATATTTTACAATTTTACTAATTTTTACCTTCGAGGCATTAAAAAAAGACCCACAGCGAAATAAATAATTTAAACTATCATAAATGGTTACCTAACACTTTTTATTCGACTTTAAGATATGGAACTACTTTCCATGCATCGTTACCAACTTTACTGAGCGCACGTCACTCAGTACGCGCGTTAAAATATTTGCAAGCAGGAGCAGTGACTTTTTTCCAAGGTTCTTCTCAAAGGAGCTCATTTTATCGTGAACAGCGTTTACAAAGGAATTTTTGCAAGGACGTAAAAGGGTATAGTTTAATTATAGAACGTTTACGTTAAAATAAAAGGCAGCGTTTTTTATCATCGTATAGGCTGTTCACGGTTAATGGAACACTTTTAAAGACAACCTTTGTAAAATTTCTCTGCACCTACCTGCACACATTTTACCCGTGCACACTCAGTGGCATGCGCGCAGAGAAGTTGGTAGCGACGCGTCGCTGGTAATCAAGACTCATGTCGTGTTCGAAATGGCAGATTTTATCAACAAAATGATCACGTGACCCGATATTGTATATAAAATGGTGACGTATCTGGTAATTTGGTATTTCGTATTTAGTATCTAGCGGATGTTAGCAAAAATAAAAAATGATAAAATCAGCGCCATGTTGAATTTAACATTCAAAATACATAGGCGAATGCGTAATTAAAACTTTTTTTTTAAAGAAATAACTGTTCGTTAAATACACTAGGCATGTCTTGAAAATCAAGTAAGTGTTGTGCTCTCTTTATATATTTTGCAACAAAATTTTTTAAAGTTGTTATTGCATAATTTATCATTTTCTTATTTATTAACATAACATTTCAGTGATGATCGTAGAAATATTATGTCTGTTTTATGAGTGGGATGTACCCCCGCATTTTTTGTGAAATAGTTGTTTGCGCGAATACCCGTATCTCGGTAAATAAATGTTCTGCAAATACGACTTTTTGTCAGCAAAGATAAAAAAAAAAAAAATTATATGTACTTTTTTTTTTTTTTTTTTTTTTTCATATTAAGAGTATTCTTGGAGAAAAAAAATCGTGAAAAATGGGTAAAATATCGCATTTTTTAAAGCTTGCCTATGCAGTTTCCTTAAGCGTAGTTCCCACGGGGCCCCACCCCACTCCTAAGCTTTCAATTTAGATAAACACAATTTCCTCTGTTATGTAAATATGCGTTGTCGCGAGTACTAAACAAGTGACTGTCGACAACGTCCGAATTGAAACTTAGGAAATGACAAATTACAAAATAAAGAATTTGTCATTTCGGACACGGCCTCAGTTCGCCATAGTGGGAGGCGAGCTATCTAGCCTCTGTGTCAACCGCGGTGCCAGGAGGAGGAGAAGGGCCTCGGGGAAACACACTTAGGGCCTGTATTGCGACCTCTAGATAAATGCGTGGACTAGCTATTCCATAGATAAGCTATTTGATGGTAACCTGTATTATGAACATTCCATTAGTTAAGTTATCCCTTAGACGAGCATTCCAAGGTTTTGGTTCGTTACTATATATATTGGCAATAAAAGCCACTATTATATTTTTGGTGTTATGGCTTATGTTAAGTTGTCAGTAACGAGTGCGAGATGTGTTTTGAATTATATATATATATGCTTCTTTAGCAAAAGTGAATAAAATAATAACTACGAACCACATTTCCAACTATGAAATACTGGGCTTTATAAGCCCAGCCAAACAACATATTTCTTCGTAATTATTACTGTCAACCCCCGCACAGATTGTTTAACTTCATGACAGGTTGTCACAATGCATGAGACTCAGTTTCTTACCATTAAAGATTGATCATATTTTTAATTTCGAAAATGGAGAGGGAAAGTATTTTATTTCACAAATTTCAAGGCATCTGATTTCTCAAAATTACATTAAGCCTGATGCTAATAATTTTTTCTCCCAATTTTTTTTTTTTTTCATTAAAAAATACGATTCCCAAAACTAAATAAATACAATTCCCAAAACTAATCTTCTGCGTCGTTATCGACATTCGCAGGGTTTACATGCATTTGGCAGAAGTATTATGCATAACACTCAAAATAGCAAAAAACTTAAATTCTTACTTTTATATAACCTCCAAAACCAAAATGCATATATGCAAAACATCACCACCTGATGTTTTATACACCATTTTGAAGCTTATCTAAAGGTTTAAAGGCTTGTCTACCACTTGAAGTGATAGATATTCCAACCCCTTGATAACAGTTATAGTTAGCAATAACTAGAGGTCGTAACACAGGATCTTAGTCATCAACACTAAGGTTACCTACGCAATGCGCTAAAACGCGCAAACAACTCGTTCCGTTACCTGTCGAGAGGCGCATCTGTATACATCGTACGTCGTTCTACTGTGACGTGTGAATTAAGTGAGGGAAAATAGTCCCGCGTCTTAATGTTTAATTGGAAAGCGAGAAAACATTTGTGAACACTAAAATTATTTCTTTTACTTTCTGTATTTTGTTTTTTCCAACGCATCTTGCCTGTACGAACTAACAAATTCATAAATGATTTACTTTTCTAACAATTCCACAGTTTCTAATGACTGCCGCATTGATAAAGTGAGAAGGCTCATACACAATGTGCGTACAAGTAGATCTCAAGCAAGGTTTTTTTTTTTCTGCCCATTTTACCGCGAAGATTATTTACTTGGATTGAATGCGCCTTCGTTTTTTTTGTGATTACTTCTACAGCCGTGATGCGGATTAAAAGCACAGATTTTTTTTTGTAAAATTAATTCGGGAAAACACTAATAATTATTGACGCTGAAAACATTTACTTTAAAAAAGGAGTTCAAAGCGGTAGTCTTTGTAATAAACTTTCTTGAATGATTTAGATACTTTTACATGCCGCCACTCGCTGCCTCGTGTCTCTTGCCGGGTTTTTTTTTTTTTTCCTAACCTACCCTGTTTTTAAGTGTTAGATAGTCTACATGTCCGAGGCAGGGACGGGAGCTAGATGCGTCTCGGGACTGAACCCCTTACGCATACAGGGGAGGGAATCCACGCAAGGGTGCAAGCATCGCGGCAGAGAGGGATTGGTAGCCATGGCCACAGCTGGGGCCATGGCCGCCTCCCTTAGTGTACCTATAGTTAAGCTGTAACTAAGAAGAGACAGGGAAAAACCGGCATTGGCATCGTAAAAACCCTTCCGACAGAAAATAATTAAAAATTGTTATATGCATTAACAGAAAATGCTACAGGATACAGATAGGTAAAGGCTGTTCACGATAAAATGAGCACTTTTGAAATCAACCTTAGAAAGAAGTCACAGCCCCTGCCTGCATTTATTTTAACTGGTGCACTGAGTGACATGCGCCCAGTCAAGTTGGTAACGATGGAGGGAAAACGTCGAACAAAAATGTCAGGTAACAAATTATAACTTAAATTATTTATTTCGCTTTCTTTTTTAATGCGGCTAGTTGTAGAAATTAGTAGATTTGCAAAATATTTTTTTTTTAATAATTCCACAGTTTCACTTGACCGACGCATGCATAAAGTGATGAGGCCCATGACAATGTTAATTTTACATAAGGCGGAAGAATACGCAGCGTGCATACAGGTAGATCTAAAGCAAGGTTTTCGAAAGTGCTCATTTTACTGTGAACAGCCTTTAGGAACCATGCTCTTTATTTGGAGGAAGATAAATTCTAGTAAGGGGGGGGGGGTCTCATTTTCCTCTGTTGAGTATGACGCTGGTTTAACCAGAGTGGAAGGAAAACTCCACTCTGGTACAGTTCCCTGAAAAACGCTCGCAGAGATTGTGGGTGGTGGCTATTTTTATCTCCGTGCCGTTCGTCTTTTCGTCCTCGGGTACGTGCTGTCACTAGTGACCAGAGCAGAGCAAGCGCGGAGCTACAGACAAGTCGGCTGCGGAAGATTGACGTGTGTCCCGACAAGCCTATCTGGGCTCGTACCACGTCCCATCTTTGAGTACTGAATGTCCTGTGTTTATCGTTGTTACTATGTTCCGGTCATTTTTCTCGTCTCCCTCGGCGTAACTCGGGGTGCGGGGAACCTTCTGAATCGTGTCGGCTGGTCTATATAAGTGTAGCGGTCCTCCAAGCTGACAGTATGGAGCCTTGTGTGGTCTCAAGCGCCGAGTGCGCAGCAAGCGACGGGCGACGGCGACGACAGTGACTAACTAGATGAAGTCTGCGAACTGCGAGCGTCGTTACTGTCGAGAGTGAGACTGACGGTCTTGAGAGCCGATGAGGGTGAAGCGAGATGAGTACGGAGCGACGCCGGAATGCAAGGGTGGGGGGAAACGGAGGATCCCCGAGAAAACTCGCCAATCAGCGGCGTCGTCCGGCACGATTCCCACATGCTTAAACTCAGGGAGCGACCCCACCGGAAGTCGAACCTGTTTCGCCTGGCTGGAAGGCGAGTAGTTTAACCACTACACCGCCGCGTCCCCCATGATTTAAATGACTTTAACCAATATAAAGACAGTGATAATGACTTTAATTGGAATTGAGATTGACCATAAAATTTTCCGCTGAGAATAAAAAGTGTAAATAGTAGAGAGGGGTAGTTAAGGTTGTAAATAAAAGCTGTGTTTATTTTATAGCAATAGAAATATATTTTAACAAATTAAATTCAGTATTCTTATTTTTTTTAAGACCTCCATCCCTGACAAACTTGTTACATTATGGTAACTCAAATACATACACAGGGCACACACTAAATTCGAATCAGCGGCAAACGACTGATTCGCAGTGAAAGTCGAGTACTCGAATCAGTGAAAGTGGCTTCACTTAGAATCACTGGAAAACCCTGATCGTTTTAGTGGAAAATTTCACTGATTGAATTAGTGACGTAAAACAATTTCACTGATTGAGTAAGAGACGGCCGACCGCAGTGATGAATTAAATACCGTATTTAATTTACTGTAGCCAAATAATTACTCGAAATAAATATATTTACTATAGTTTACTATTTATATTGCGTAATTTTCTATATTTAAAAAAAAGCAAAAGAATTCTTAGAAGTGGCCGGGATCGAACTCACACACTGTTTCCACTCCGTCGTCCAGTCCTTTACCTTACCTTCTCCACTACCAATTCAGATTGACAAACACTGGGAAAATATAAGTCTTATAAGATTGACAGAAATCATGAAAATTTAAATTGCATGCCCTTACTTTTCGTTTCGGTTTGTTTTGTACCGTTAGGACTGTTCAAACAAATAGTATTATGATCGAACTCTCTTCACCACATTATAGGCAGTTTAAACCTTCAAACAGAGCGCTGTGATGATCACATTAAAACGAAATAAAATAGGTAGAAGAGGAATGAGAGGCTGAATGTTCATATCACCTCGTAAAATGGTGATTTGAAAGACGAAACATAGTATTTCATATTGGATTTGTTAGTTTATTCGTTTTTATTTCATTTGATACGCGTTGTTTAATGGCCTTTTTTTAAACGTTGTTGGACGGCCATTTTTACACTTTGTATAACTGATCCATCAGTCAAAAAACAAACCACTTAGAAACAGTGAAAAAAAAAAAAAAAAAGACTGACGAATCAGTGGAAAATGTTACTAAATCAATAATTGAAGGAAATCTGGAATTTTTCCAATGATTCATAAGTTAAATTCACTGAAGTGATTGTTGAATCAGTCAGGTACTGTTGTCTGGTTGAAACAGTAAAATTCTCACTGATCCAGATTTAGAGTGCAGTATTTGAATTAACAGGTTATTTTAGTGACACCTTTAAAGGACAAGATGAGATATTTACTTTTTAAATATTTAAAGTATTTGCAGCAAATTGCATCAAAAAATACATACATTGCTTTGTTTTTATACAGTTATAAAGACATTGGTACTTATAATTTCTGTAAATGCAGATGACCATATCTCAGTAAATAAACCATGCGTAATGAAATTTTGCGTAATAATCACCGACTTTTGGTTAACAACAGTGAAGCCATTTTGAGGGGGGGGGGGGGACTTTACTCAGAAAAATACTATCATAAAAAACAACAATTACTGACAGTGTTAGTAGCTGGTACGGCCTTGTAAACGTTGTGTTTTCGCCCGTGAAAATAGAGCCACGCTTTCCAATGCAGCTTAAATTTGAAAGAATGACGAACTGAAAACAGCCGTATATTTTACCAACCCCCGTGAGTAACAAGTTTCAGGAAACATTCGTCCTTCTGGTACTGTAACTGCTACTGATTTCAGGAAATTCGGTCACAGGTCCCTAAAAACAAGGCTGTGACATTAGCGGCTCGCGGGTCACACAGTGTCTGCAGATGGACTCATCAGACTGGCCTGCGGACTAAATATTTCAGGAAATTCGGTCACAAGTCCCTAAAAACAAGGCTGTGAGATTAGCGGCTCGCGGGTCACACAGTGTTTGCAGATGGACTCATCATACTGGCCTGCGGACTAAATATTTCAGGAAATTCGGTCACAAGTCCCTAAAAACAAGGCTGTGACATTAGCGGCTCGCGGGTCACACAGTGTCTGCAGATGGACTCATCATACTGGCCTGCGGACTAAATATCTCATCAAAAGTCATATATATATATACTTTTTAATACAGTTGACTAATTTAACATCAACTCTTAACTATCACGACCATAAAATTGTAATAAAATGACATATTATTTCAATTATTACAGGTTCACGTAAATAAACTATGTACGTGTGTGTGAGACATAGCCTTGTGCTAAGTGAGTGTGGCATTGCAGTTTATTTGCAGGTGGTTCGATGGGAAAACTAGTTGAACAGCCTGGCCCTAAAATGTCCAATATGTAAAGATGAGTCTTCCAGAAGTGTACTGTTTCTTTACTTGGCTGGCGTCCGGGGATTTAGATCTTAGGCGCTGATTTGCCGATGGTGTTGTTTAACCAGTAGTGGCAATATCCATTTCCCATTGAAAAGCTGCCAGAACCAATTATTGATACTTCCATAACATATATTTTTTTTCTAGATTGAAGAGGAATATCATGTAAACTTCCAAACACCATACACACGTTATGCCCAAAAATTCTCAGAAATCTGAAATGAAGACACAGCAAATACATTCGTGTTAATCAACTTAAATTTATTGAGTAACTGAATAATATATTAAGTAATATACACAGACTTCAGAAATCCCATCACTGTTATTGGAGTCGGATATGACGTCTTGAAAATATGAAATTTTATCATTCTGAAGTATTGTCACATTTTTCTTGGCAATCAGGACACGGCAAGGAGCAATAGTTATAACCCCGATTTTGTCAATAACATGCTCTGAAACGTTAAAGATTTTATAAACAATTATTTCGTTTCGGTAAAATTTACTTATATTTTTAGCATATCCATAATCCGCAATCCTGGGCTGATGAATAACTGAGATTCAGTTGGATTTTCGTCTTACTGATGACTCTGTTGGAACAATAAATCACTGTCACTTAAATAGTGGAATATTAATTACTCAGTTGACTCATTTCTTATTCTGTCATTCTTAGCAAATTTCTTTCCCTTCTCGTCCTCCTTATCTAACCAGGTTATACAAAATTTCAATGCCATGTATAAAAATAAAATGTCTATTATTTTAGTATTCCAAGTTCTAGAAAATCTTTACCTAACTCGTACACCTGTGCTGTAGTTTAAATTTTACACATTCTAGATTAAAACTTATAATATCGATCCACCTGACTTAAATTATTTTTCAAATTCTGGGAATGGTAAATTAATTTATAGTCATGGCGGTAAAAAATATTAATTTTTACCAACAATTATTTGGGAAATAGTTGCCAATATTATTTCTGTGACACTGCAATGAATTAAGGGACAGATTTACAACACATTACTATCGAATATCTACAGCCAGTAGCATATTTAATTTTTAATAAGCAAGTCCTCTGAGCTTAATGTTTATTATAGTAGAGGTACACAGTTCATACATGGAACAGTTTATATATATATATATATATATATATATATATAACAGTGTGTTTCACACATGCAATAATTCGTTTGAAATGTTACAATATTTTTGGACAATTAATTTGTTAAATACACTATTATTATAATAATTATAATTATAATATTTATTATTAATATTATTATTATTTTACTGTGTTGCTTAGTGAACAAATATTGTTGTAAGTTTTACTGTGCAAGCCGGTCCTCAGTTGTTAACACAAAACTATGCTGGAAGTGAGAACTCAACTATATTTAGTGCCCAGCACTACTCATAGCGCATTAGCGTCTAGCAGAAGGGAGTGAGAATACTGAACACTGGCCTGTGTACGAGGATTATGTTTGTGGTCCGGCTAGTAGCGCGCACCGCAGTACAGTCGAAGAAACTCGAGGATGCCGGGAACCATTACCACTTCACACTTTCGTTTAACTGAAATAATAAAACTAGCCACATGCGAGCCATGTAATTTATGACAGCGTTCAAAATCTTGTTTAGTTTAATTAAACTAAGACGTGTTCAAACATTTCCTCGGCCGGGGGGGGGGGAGGGGAAGGGAAGAGGTTGTTTCGGGGGAGATCACGTGGGTCGGCGTCAAGATAACGTGACGTCGTAAAATACATTACTCGCATATTCCAGTTTATTTTCTTGCCGACAATCTCAAGGTGACGCTGAGTTTATAACAGTCATCAGCTTACAAAGCTAACACGATTGGCTTCTTAACTAAATGACTTGTTAACTCTCACACACCGCATACTTGAATATTAATAAGCAGGTAAATGGCATTAAATTAATATAATTATTATTTATAAGATATTTACAGCAATGCGCCACTCGGGATTCAAAACCGGAAAGCGCAACAAAGAAAGGATAGTTGATTTAGAGAAGATTGGCAACAAACCACATACTAAACAACCGTCAATGGAAAATATTTGTATCCTTGGCACTTTCCGTGTTTTCGAGTAGGTGAAGTGAGACGATCGGAGGTGAAGAGCAACGGTTTCTTGCCACGTACTTTCTGTGTTGACGATGTTTGCTTGTGGTTCCTGAGATCGCATCTATTTAGGGCTTTCTGCAGTTCAACACAAATGCTGCTTATTAACCGGACCAGATATCGCTGTGCTCTTAGCTTCAAAAAGTAGCCTTTACAAATAACCAGAAACACATTTCAGGATTTTTTTTAAATTCAGCCCCTACGCGGGTAAAAAGGGGGTAAAATGTGTTTTTGAGGATTCCTCAACAATGCATTTACGCGATAAGATATCGTCATTCTCTTTGTTTCGATAGGTAGCGTATAATAATCCCTAAACATTGATTTGATTTTTTGAAATTCAACTCTTAAGTGAACATCTCTAAGAGATTAGTTTAATTTCTATTCGGACTTGTTAATTTTATAAGTTATTAGAAAACATGTTGGTTTGGAGGTTACAGTCATGGAAACGATATAATGTAGGTAACGTATAATATAAAACACATTCGAGCCACCTGTTTCACTTTCTTAATGACTTAAAATTAGAAAAATCGATAAATATTGGCGATAATTTAAAAAAAGCACCTTAAAATATATTATCGGGTTAGTGAGCTATTGAAAAATATTCTTAAACACATTTTACCCCTTTTTGTCGTGTAAGGAGTTGAATTTAAAAACTGTCCTAAAATTAATTTGTAAACATTATATAGAATAACGATATATTAAAGCATTAGTGCGCTATTAAGGAGTCCTCGAAAACACCGTTTCTACCCTCTTAGGGGCTGAGTTGCAAAATCCTCAAAAATTTGTTTTTATGTGTTTGCCTTATGATTATTACGTTATATCTTATGAATCTAAGAGCATTCTATATCTTATCGGGTTAGTTAGCAATTGGGGAGTCTTCAGAAATACAGTCTACCCTGTTTCGCCCTCTTAGAGGCTGAATTTGATAAAATCTTGTAATTGATTTGTAGACGTTTATAAAGTTCAAGTTTTAAAGCAAAGAGAGCAAATATTTCACGTCGCGTTACTGAGAAAAAAAAAAAAAACGTTTAGTTTTTCTTACAGTCGCCGAAAAATGTTGCCAGAACTGAGCAGGGTCAATAAATAAATAGTTTATTTCCGTGGATTGCGCTGTTAGTAAAATACATCGCGCTATGCTCTTTTCCTTATGAAGATCTATATAGGTCTTAAATCACATTTTATACCGAGGTTAATCATTTCATTTGCCATTTTAAACATAGCTGTCAGAACTATACTTACATTTTCGGATCACCTAAAGAACTGTTAAAATCACAGGTTATGATAATCGCCAGGACGTTTGTTTAATTTTTTTACTTATTTGACATAACTTTAAAATATTCCAAATAACATTAAAACTAAAAATGATTAGAGGATATAAACAATATTTAAAATGCTTAGTCTGTTGTTTAAAAATTAATCAACGAATAGTTAAAAATATATTGTCATAAAAGATGTTACGAGAATTGAGCCACGTTCACAGTATAATAAATCATCAATATAGTTTGCCTAAGTTGTTCGAAGGTGTCGAAATGAAGAAAAATCTGTGGACACGGTTGTAAAAGTGGACGATGCAGTCAATTGCCCTAAAGAGTTTATCAACAGCATCTACTATCCTGGTCTGTTATCACACAAGCATCTCTTCAAGGACGAGGCTCCATTAATGCTACCGCATGAACGTTGCAATAGCACAAGGCACCAATTAAAGACTTCGTAAAATTAATTTCTTTGTTTACACAGATAAGTTGTATTGTGGTTTCAAGCAATACGTGCTGAAGTTCTCTTTCCGAAGCATGTTGCATTGTATTAAAAAACTGTTTTGGGTGAGGTTTTCCAGTTCTACGCTCAAAGTACACCGGGAATATTATTTATAATTTATATATTGCTACATGGCTAAAAACTTCCTTCATAGAATGGGGTGGGCTGTGTCGTATTTTGAGTGACAACGTCTATGGGTACTACTCTTTGCCTTTTCGCTGATTGTGTCGCTGTTGTTTAGTTTTAGTCTCGTCACGTGATGTGGCATGTGATGATGACGCATATCGCAACGTCCGCATTCCGCTGCTGCGTTGAATTGCTAACGCATTCTTCATATAACTCAGCAATGGATTGAGGTAGCTGTAGATTTGTCTTGTCCAATACTATTCATGTTGTTAGTATAATTAGTGCCCATTTCAAATTACTCGTAATTTTTAACTATTTTGGTTTGTAATCTGCAAAGAAAATGATTATTGGTTAGAAAGTCACTATGAGTGTGTGTGTATTATTTATGATTCTAGGTTACGTTTTAGTTACTTTTTCTTTTAACGCGCAAACTGACACCAGAATTTCTCCGATCGAATGAGCCATTCGGTCGCTACAGCGGTCTTAAGCATACTAAACCGCTCGAAATCAGAGGTTCGCAGAGCGGCCCGATGACGTCAGAACGATACGTCTGTGTGTGAGGCATGACGCCAAAGGACAGACCTATACTATAGTACATTCACATTCAACGTACCGTTTGTTCTGAACGAGTAATTGCCACGGACCCGAGAGCAACATTTCGTGACGCTCACTTTCTGAACATAAGGGGCTGAGTTGTAAGTCGTTGTCACGTCAAAAGCTGTAATTAAATATTTATTTATTTGCTGCATACTGCTTTTAGCTATATACTTAATTACTATTATAAGCTATTCATGGTAAAATGAACACTTGTGAACGTCCCGCTTAAGATATGCTTGTATGCACCTGGCGTATTCTTTCGCCAAATTTAAAACTGGCGTTACGATGGTCCGGATCACTATACTCATGCGTCAGTCGAATGAAAATATGAATTAATAGAAATTAACAATTGTGATAAATTTACTTATTCCTGCACTTGCATAAATTAAAAAAAACTGTCAGAAAAATAAATAATTTCAGTATTCACTAACGTTTGCCTGATAACTGTTAAGATATGGAACTACTTTCCCTTAGCCGTTACCAACTTTACTGGATGCATGGCAGTCGGAGCCAAACTTTCTGGCTACGCCTTGAACAATAGACTACCCTCACAATAGTTTCGTTGAGCTGGTAGCGTAACTACTTTCTCTCGTGGAGTAAAGGGCCATTCCGTGAAACGGGAACCAAAAGATATATTTTGAAGAAGTATCACTCCACCAAGCCCGGCAATGGGCCTTTGAGTCTTGAACTAATATGTTGTAAAGATGTCACAAACATTTTAGTCGTTGGACCGCCAATGGAATCCAGGATAGGGAGGGTCAGAATGTCTCGACTGACGAGGTTGTCAGCATCTTGCAAAAAAAGTCGCCGCCTTGTGGATTTGAAACATCAAACGGTAGGCAAAAAGGGCAATCTGTTTTGACGAGACCAAGAGTTACGTTTTAGAACACACTAATTATATTTGCATTTTACGGAGCCAATTTAGAAGTACTATGTAAGTTTAGTAACTATTTCTATAAATTCATTTTTATCCCTATAAAATTATTATATTTTTGTTACATTATTTGCGAACCTTAGAAAATGTTCTTGTACTTATTTGATAGGGTAGCTTCATAGTTTTAGAAATGTCGGAGTATGGTTTACTTGCTGGCACCTAAGTCCGTTCAAGAGGATTTCTTGCTACATTGCCGTATCATAAAATTACGCTTTTGATAGTTAATTGCTCGTTGCGTTAAAATTCCCACGAGTGTTAGTAGTAAAATTGAGAAGTCTGGGGCAACGTATTTTAAATGGCAACCGCAGCGGCTTGTGCGGCTGGGAGGCTGACGGTCTTCGGCTCAACTCGGGCGAGCTATATGTATTTAATTCTCACGTCAGCTCTGTAACAATTATAACGCTAACATATCGATTCACATTCTAATTTAATGTTTTATCGAGTTTTTATGTTTTTTATTCAACATATTTCTAAAAAATTTCCCCAATTGTGCAAGGGCAGCTAGGGCGATAATCATTCGTGCTCTTCTCAGACATCAATATCCATTTTTTTTTGCAATCTTCGCCAATTAACACAGAATGAACACACGCACACACACATACGCACCTACACACATACATGCACTTACACACATACATGCACCTACACACATACATGCACCTACACACACGTACATGCACCTACACATTCACATCTGCATGCACATATACACTTACACACGCACACGCATACACCTATAAAAACACCAAAACACTAACATGGCTACACACTCCTACACACCTAAATACATACACCAACCCAAAGAGTCCGAGGGAGGGGACGGGGTTCTGTTCCCGAAAATGGAAACACTAGACAGGCTTGTCGTCGCCCAGGCAGACCTGCCGACAAATCCAACCGAATTATTAACTTTCCTAAAGGAGTGTTATTGGCGAAGGGGTGAAAGATTCAATGAATCTGACATCCTTAAGGATGCCAACCGCACATGTGGGAGACGTACTTTTGATTATAGTAAGCCCTTCAATGGGTACACTATAGTCAGGTACTAGTCCTTCGAAATCGGATGGCACTTTTTCCATAGATATGGACTCGCCACACGAGATGTGACATGCCCCTCCCTCGGGAGGGGCCTGACCTGGTGGGGGGAGGATCTGGGGAGGGTGGGGGAAGCCTGAAGGGTTCTGAGACCTTCGGTTTTGGATGGAAGAAATGGGATGAAGGCAACAGACGGAAACCTCCCCCCATCGAGCCCCATCCACCTGGCCAGTATTGATACCGGATAAGACAAAACCCAATTGTAACACACGGATGTAACTGGACGACATGCTCAGCCATCTAAATATTACTAAAATGACAAAGGTGATTGAACTTGTGTGAAGTTTTACAGTTGGCTAACGGAAAGCGAATGAGCGCAACGATGGTATTGAATGAGTGTGTGTGTGCATTAGTGCCGATTCGAGTCAGCAGTTTGAGTTAGAAACAAGCTCCTTGCGCTCGGGGGCGAGGTGGCGGGGGATGTTTTTCTGGTTACCGGACATCCGCCAAAACTAAGTCCTGCACAACCCGATCGCACTGAGCCGAGAAGGCAGTTAAGGGGTATACCGTCATGCTTAGCTTCAATCGAGTAAGGACAAGCGCAGTTGCGAAAAGGTAGCTAGTCGTGTGTGTGAGTAGTTTAGTGTAGTTACTGTTTTCATCTTACGGACAGCATGACGGTTTCAAAATTGCAAAGTTCCCGGTGGCACCTGAGATCAAAAGAGCCGGTTTAGCTTTTTGTTTGTGGGGGCTAAAGTAGTCTGGATAGAAAGCAGAGCTCCAGGTATGACTTTTTAATAGGCATCGGCCACCTGGAGGGGAGGTTTGGAGAGGCCAGCGCCGGTTCCACCGGGAACTTTGTGACTGTCTCAGGCGGGAATCACGTGTGGATTTTCGTTTACACGCAAAATATTAATTGTCTGTTGCATTACAATGATCGCGGAAGGACATATTTTAGCAGAAGCAACGCAGAAAAAATATGGTTATAACTGGATTTGTGGATATGCACATAACTTTTCATTTAGTAATAGAATAACAGACATTATCTACACATAGTATAAAATAAAGTCGTCCGGCCGCGTGTGTCTGTGTATTCGGCTAAGGCTATTTAACGGATTTTGATGCGGTTCTCAGCACCATTTAGAGAATTTATTCAGGAAGGTTTAACTATATAATGCATTAATATGTAGTGTGTGCATAGTAGAGAAATGTCGACGTTTTATAATAAAGTCGTAAAAAGTCGCCTTTCGGACGCTTACGCTGACTAAACCATAAGAGATACACCAAATTATTGTACTACAGAATTGTAGATTTCAAAAAGGGCTACAAAACAGACTCTGGCAGCATATGTTTATCTTTTTAAGGATAACCCACAGTAAGCATTTTTGTATTTTAAAATTTGATAAAAAATAGGGGTTCACTTACGAAGACTTTGTGAACAACACAGTATTAATCCTATGTGTTTACCTTAAGCATTTTGTGTATATACTTGCTGCAAACCTAAACAACGCCATATTTGTAAATCGCACACGAAAGAGACAGGGCGAGTCGTTAGTTATTAATAAATATACCTTATTGTGGCCTCAGACGTTAAAATTTGAGAGCAGCGAAATGTATACACTGTGTATATAAATCACTTCGTAATATATTTATTTATATTAACAATTGGCGGCAGCATACAAATTGACTGAAAATACTAATCAAGCAGGGACTTAAAATGTGCTCACTTTACCGTGAATAGCCTATACACAGTTTATGGTGTTTTCAAGAAATAATTATGTTCGGCGCGATCTGGAACATATGCGGAACGTGCCATCTCTATGTTCTTACGCCTTACATCGAGGGCTTAGTGTACGTGAACAAGTATGACGACAGTCACAAGAGGGTAGAGTGAAGAAATAAACAAGTCTTAACAACGATGGTTAACAAGGTATACTTTTAAACTTAGGTCCCAACAAAGACGCTCCGTTGTGATGTGTGTGTAAAACGACTGTTACAAGGAATAAAAGCGCGCCAATACATGTACATATATACGAAGCCCTAGGTCCTCGTTGAGTACCTACTATGTCCTAACATAGTCTTTCAATATTCACACGTCCTCGTAACATATACCTGTGGTGTACACACATTTAGTAAAAAATATATTTCCTTAACATTTTTCGAATGTGTAGTTTAAAAAAAAAATGCCACATTATAATAGTGTATCTCTTTTTTTAATTTTTCGATTTTTTCTTGGAGTCCTCGAAAGGTATGTAAGAGGGCAAAGTCCTCACAGCATAACTTAAACACGTATATTTGTGTGTAGGTGTGCATGTGTAGGTGTGCGCGTGTGTGCGCGTGCTGTGCTAATTGACGAATAGTGCAAAAATAATTGATGGAAAGATTGAGAGATCGATCGAAAATTGGTGTCTGAGAAGCACATAAATAATTATCGCCCTAGCTACCCTTGTACATTTGGGGAATTAAAAAAAAAAAATATGTTGAATAAAAACATATAAAAAACTCGATAAAACAGTAAAATAAGATGCGGATCGATACGTTAGCGTGATAGTTGTAACAGACCTGGGTTTTAAAAATGTTGAATAATCCGTGAGAAACATCTACAGCCAAGATATAGCGCGTATATTTCAACACTACAAGAGAGAAACAGTGTTCTTGACTGATTTTCACTCTACCCAGAGTTGAAATAAATTGATGTCATTCTAAAAGGCAATCTTAAACTTTTGACTGGTACTATAGTATGGGGTACGTCGATTAACTAAACTAAGGGTGAAATAAGTATTGTTAACTATCTACCAGCACAATGGCGCCACGAGCGTAAGGGAAGAGATTACAGAGTTACCTCGTGTCGGGCCACGAAAATAACTCCAAAACACGGAAAATTAATCAAATAGGACGGTCGAGGCACAATCACCGATCGCCTTCCACCCCCTCTAAGCAAATACACGACAGCGAGAGAAAGAGAGAGAGAGAGAGAGAGAGAGAGAGAGAGAATGGCGTCACACATGCATGTTCAACATCGTTACTGACGGATATAACATATAACACCTAACTTTTAACAACAAAGTTAAAACGAAAAAAAATTTCTTGGCACCATGAAGAAATATTCGTGGCTGGAAATTATAAATTTGTATCTTTTGGAATACAGGTACATATCTACAGTGTTCTGCATTTTATTGAACTTTATTTTATTTACTGGTTTACGTTATAATTTCATAAATTGATATTCATTCAAGTTGTGTCATCCCGATGTTACGTAGATTCTGATAACATACATGGAGCCCGTTTACTTGGTAGACGAACTGGATTACAGTGTGTTTGTAATACACATTTTAAAACAAAATATTTCACGTGTGCTAGGGTTAAATACAACTTTCAACAGATTGCGCTTATTGCCAATACCATTTTGAAACTCTTCAACGTGGCCAAAAAGATATATCTTCATACTATTATACTTCAAATACACTTATTTGCAAAAAAAAAAATTTACTTCCCTGAAAGTGTCATCGCAGGGACACGTAATTGGGTATAGGCACAGGGAATGGTTGTATGTGTATAGAACATATCAAAATATTGTATCACACCAAGCATGTATCACAGGGGACCAACACTTGCAATGTGCACTCAGTATGGTGTTGGACTACCCGTAGCTACGAGAAAGGCGGTGATATGGTCGGGCATGGAGGCATGCAGACGTCGGATATTCTCCCGAGCGCGACCCTGCCACAGCTGGGGCAACTGACTTTCAAAATCCGCCGTAGTTGCTTCTGGCCGAAATTGCCATCCAATCTGGTCCCAAACGTTCTCGATGGGCGAGAGGTCTGGGTACCTTGCTGGCCAAGGACGCATGTTGTCATCACCAAGGAGAAAGACCAGAGAGACCCGTGCTGTGTGTGATCGGGCATTTTCCTGTTGCAAAAAATTGGGTTGTCAAGCTGCACCAGGAAGCGGAGCGCACATGGTCGCATAATTTCCTGAACATAACGCTGCGCCGTCAGGGTTCCTTCACTCACCACCAGTGGGGTGCAGGAATCGTGGGAAATGACCTCCCACGCTATGACACCTCTAGTCGGGGCGGTGTGCCGCTCTGCAATGAAGCGTGGATCACAGCGCTGGCCAGGACGTTTCCAGATTTGAATCCCACGGTCGTCTGTGTCCAGACAGGATCGCGATTCGTCGCTGAACGCCATTCGCTGCCAATTCGCAAGCTGCATGCTTCCCGTTCCTGGTAGAAGGTCTCACTTGCTCAGCGCTGCTCAGGTCGTAATGGTAGACGTTGTAAGGGACGCTGCGATGACATTTCCCACTGTGCTAACCGCCTGGGTGTGGCACTGGCCACAGAGCAAGTAAGGAGACAAAAGCGGACACTTCCATGGTGTAACGATCTTCTTATTTCGAAGTCTTTTTCAGGGGTGGTGGGTGGGTGGTAGGTGCCTGGATTAATACCAATTGCAGACATGCATTACGAAAAATAATCACCTGGTGTAATAAAACAAAAATAATAGTTTTTAATTATTATTTGTTCATAAACACGCTTCATTGAAGTAGTAAATAATCACGTTGTATTCAATGTTTAATCAAATATCTTATTTACAAAAAATAATAATAATTATTATTTTTTTAAGGCATTCCAGATCGCATTTACAGTATGTTAACATCTTGCATTATTCTTGAGAGGTTCTAGAAAGACGTTTTAAAATTGGTTAATTAGAACCTACTTGACTAACACAATTTAGTTGCAGAATGCTGTTTTCGGCAATAATTAAGTGTATACCTGTGCTGTTTGTTTTAGCTCGGTCTTTGAAATATTTACGTTGCCTCCAATTGTGACCAACATAATAGAACAAATCTTGCACAAGTAGTGCAAAAACGGATTAATTATTTCTAATTGTTTTAGTAAGTAATTAAATCAGCACGTGAAATATATGTAGGTTAAATCAGCATGTTTGAGATACAAAACACTCATAGTTTTGACTCAAAACCGATCTTTTCCTAAAAATCATTCATTATAGTGGTAAAATGTAAATGTTGGTGTTTCCACACGCACTTCAAATAACGCGATTGTAAGCCCTAACTAGTATCACCCTCCTGGCACTGGCGGACACAGGCCTATCCCTAGCTGCTGTGACATGTCTCTGGATGGCGCGCAGCGACGCCTGTGGAGTGCTGGAGGTCCGCCGGGGTAGACCCGAGCCTTCTCTACGGGTGTGTGTACCTCCTGTTCCTACTGCGCCCAACGCCGACTCAAAGTGTAGGGAGAACGGTTCAAGTGGAGAGCAATGCGCCGAAACGTCCAACCTGCCTCTTGGAGGCCGACGAAGCTGCCTCTCTCTAACTCATCCAACTGGGCAAAGGCTTGTCGAATTCGCCTTCGGGGCACTCGACGCCTCGGTATGAAGTCACTCCAGAGGGTTCAAGTCATATAGGGAGCATGGGGTAGAGTGTGAATGCCAGTTGCGCAGTAACCATCTCTGTGACGCAAAATTTAACGGCTGCCCCCCCTCCCTTTTTGTAATAACTGTCGAAACTACTAAAGTTGGCACGGTGTTTGCACGAATATTCTGACCGAGTTTTAACGCTCCTACGATATAATCAAGTTACGTAAATGCGTTTTTTTTGTAAAGGGAAAATATATTGTAAAACCAGAAGTAAACAAACGACACGTGTCAGATTGAATGAGCGAATTCAACTATTCTCTCGTGAGAGATTGTTACGGTAGAATAGGAGAGCTCTGCACCTGACTGCATGACATGCAGAACTCTTAATAGGCTGTTCACAGTAAAGTGAGCACTTATGACGCTCTAGTTACTTTGTCAATATCAGCCCTTCTATTATTCCTGATACTTTTTAAAATAATCATTGCAATGTAAGCAATAAACATAGTGTATGTATTTCAATGGAATCGAAATTTAACGTCTAACGCTGCAATAAAATATATTTATTGACTATTATTTCAAATATGGGGTTTTCAAAAGTACTCACATTACTGTGAATAGTCTATAAAATCTAGTATACACTACCCTAAACATAGACTATAGATGGGGTAGACCGATCTCGCTGGCTGCGCACAACCGATCTCCGTGTACCAACATTGAACTGCTCTTCTGCCAATACGGCTACCAAAAATGGCGTGGTTTCGATTTGAGATTACAACACTGATTTATAAATAAGTGTTATAAGAGGTTTTTATTCTTTTCCAAACAAATTTGTAGTGCAGCGTGTTGAAATTAAAATTGGTAAAAGTACTTTAGCAGTATAATAGTGCTTGTCATTAAAAAATTAAGATATAAACAAACCCGTTCATCAGTGTTGACCAGGTGACTTTGACAGTTGTGTTCCTTTGGGGTAGTTCAATATTAAGTACATGCGCAGAAGACGAATAAGCGTTGTACCTGATCTTTAGTCTATGGTCAAAAATTCTCAAGAAAATACGAGTTAAGTTGCGTATGAAAGAATAATGGACATATTTTATAATACTGTATAATATTCTGGTATCATTCACTTATTTAAATGATTTTTAATCAACTAAGACCAATTTTAAAAAATAAAATTTCGCATTTTTTGGTTCCGAATGTTTAAAAAAAAAACATTTTTGCTAGCAAAATCATCACAAAGATAAGCTGTAAAAAATAGTTCTGGCTGCGTATAATAAAATATTTGTAATGTTTACAAATATTTTTCTACTATAAGGTTTATATCCATATCAATTTCAGTCACGAAAGTTATACATATTTAGGTATAAATAAAATTAATACACAGAAATAATGATAAAAATTATTTTTTTAATGTTACTAGCAATATTTTTACATGCAACCACAGCATTTACTATGATTTCCCTATACTTGACAAAGATTTTCTTGCGAACATGTACTTTTTGAAGCATTGAGTAAAATACGCTCTTATTAAGTGATTTTTAAAACACATGAAGAAGTAAATTATAGCAAAACTTTTGTAGTATTCCAAATAATGTATGCATTATTCTTTCATATGCAACATATTTAGTACTATTATAACAATTTTGGTGACGTATAGGCTGTTCACGGTAAAGTGAGCACTTTTGAGGTCCTAGTTAATTTTTCCATTTAGCCGTTTTTATACTATAATCACCCTTTAAAATATACATTGCCTTGTAAGTAATAAACGCAGTGTGTATGTGTCACCACACTCGGAAGTTAACGTCTAAGGCTAGAATAAAATACATTTATTGGCTATTATTCCAAATGAGAGGGCTTTCAAAAGTGCTCACTTTAGCGTGAATAGCCTATAATATTGTTTCATGTATAACCGTCACATTACAGCAGAATGGCAAAACATGAGAGTTTCAGAAATCCGTATTAATATTTTTATAAATACGTGTTAGGCAAGTTATTTTGTTGTATAAAACAGTTGGAATTATTCCCTTACAGTTAGACTGCGACATGGTTTTGGCCCATAAAGCTGCTATAGCCTTATCCAAACACGGGAATAATGTAAACAAATATGACGCGTGGTCAGAGAGTGTGAGAGAGCGCCAGCGAGTATACAACTTCATGCTCTCTCTGTGCTCTCGCATTTCGTACTCTCTCCGGCGAATTGAGACAACCAGAGAGCGTTCTCTCTGACGTCATAATGACGTGGCCCGAGAGCGAGAGCACGAGAGAGCTCTCTCTCTGGACCGATTGAGACAAGGCCATAGTCACATTCTGTATTATAACTATTCGTTACTAGGCATTGCCAACTCACCTAATATCTTCCTAGTTTTATTCATATTTATTAAAAAATCAAATATTACAATTTATTGATAGCATTTAAGTAAACGTCTAGTTTAACTAAGAATCAGATATTTTTATGTTAACAGGAGTATAAAACTCTTCTGATACATAACATATTCAAGAAACAACAAATCACGGCATATATAGGGTAATTTTTCAGAAGTTTGTTTCAAAAAGTGTGAAGTTATCGCGAATAGACTATATACCACAGCTTTTTTTAGTCTTCGGCGCAAGTGGCCAGCCAGCGCGACACCTGCTGGCGGTGAACTACTTGCGGCACAGCCTGTAGCAGCGCGTCCGCAAGGGCAGGTCAATATTTGACGTTAGAGGTTGGCAGGCCCGTCGTCACGTGACACCGTTCTTCTCGCCGGGGTTCGTTTCAGCCCGGAGGCCATCTGGTTGTGCGTTTGCATTTGATGTTACCATCTTTTAGGGTCGGTACCGCCATACTATAGGCTGTTCACGGCAAAGTGAGCATCTTTAAGGCACTTCTAAATTTCTGTTTTCGCCCAATTTCTATCTTCCTGCTGCTTTTTAATATAAACATTGCAATGTGGCCAATAAATACAGTGTATACATTTCACCACTCTCAAAAGTTTATGCATAAGGCTGCAATAAGATATATTTAATAATAGTTAATGCCTATTGTGAGGGCCTTATAAAGTGCTCACCTTACCGGGAATAGCTTATACAATCATAATACACGCACGTAATCAGTGTAGGAGCTCCTGAACTGAATTTCGTCGTGTGACGTGCATGGAATTTCAACAATCATTTGTTATCATCCCGGATACAACACATTTCTTTATAAACAAAGTCTTGAGAGAGACGTGTATTCGTGCATGCATCGCGTTTACGCAATGCTAATACCTACAGTACGTCACTGAAATCTCGCTGAAGGTATTAAATGTCCTATCAGTTCGTAGTGTAAAACGAAACGAGAGATAAATAATAGTAGAAGACTATGAACGACATAAATATTCTACATATTTTCTGTTGGTGCCTATCCCGGGGTTCCGTGAATGATTCATATGACATTTTTTCTCAGGTATGAAGTAATTTTTTTCGGCGACCTGTGATTAAATGCTTTTTTCAAAATTCTTGTTGAAAATAACTTTAATAAAACTTGTGTCAATAATAAATAAATAATGAATCATTACTGAAATAAAAAATCCCAAACAAATAATTGGCATAAAATTTAATTAAATCTGTGCTAAAAACAGACAGAATAATAAAGCTTGTGCGAAGGTGGAGCATTAGCCAGTAAATATTAAACTAAACCTTATATTGCTGTATTCCACTTCTTGAGTGGAATTCATGAAAATAGACTGAATTCCGAAGCAATCCAGTTCATTTACATGATCGGTACTCATTTCACAGATAGAAAATATAGATAATGTCGATGTTTTTCCCCCGATATCAACATCCCTAGGTTAAATTAATATTATGACGTAATTAAGAGTTCGCAGTTATCTTGCCTTGCCTGTACTGCAGGGTAGTAAGGCCAGTAGCTAGTTGGGTATAGAGGAATGTTCGGATTTTTTAAAATATAAACAAGCTGGAAAAATCAGAAATTCTATATGAAGGGGGAGGTTCCCCTTGTTTGGGCGTGTAAAGTAAAATATCCCAGAAACTAAAACATAAGTAACTTTCAAAAATAAGTTTATATTGAGTAATGTTCCTCATGTCTGGTATTATCAATGTCAAATTCAATCATAATATTTATATAGTCTTAATTCGATGGTGAGTATAAATTTAAACGCACAAGGGAGGTTTTAGTTATTTATAATCGCTCCAAACGCCTATTAATGCTGAGTTTTTCATTTTAATACAAGTAAGCTTACTTTGATTCTAATAGTACAAAATATACTACTGCTGTTTGACACTGCCTTTTACTTATTTCCGCGAATGCAGGAAAATTTTGTCAATTTCATCCAAATCAAATATTTCCCGCGGTAATCGATAGCTACGTTTCCTTTGCAAGGAAACATTTCGCTACATGTGTTATTTTGTAACTACATGTGAACTCGTGTCGCGTGGAGTTACCTCGCATAAGAATTCGCATCCTAAATCTCGCGTGAAATTAATTGCGCATCGCGTAAAAATAGCATTATGAATTGACAAGTTTACAGGACGTATCTAAATTCAACCGACAAAATTCTGTTGCATGTTAATCACGGGGGGGGGGGGGGGAATAAAAGAAGTAGAAAACACATATACGACCAATGGTATAAAGTGAAATCGAAGGGTGGTACACATTTTTGAATTTGGACCTGAAACTCTAGTTGATTACAGCGCCACAGTTATGTACCTCTCTTTCGAATCCTTCCCCTCCCTTTACCAGCCCCAACAATATGTCCTTGGGTGTTGTGCGTGCTGCCCACATGTCAGGTGTTGGTGAGTATTATTTTGAAATTAAAAAACCAATTACTCGAAAACGGCGAGGTTTAGGGTATTTATACAAGGCGACCCTTTCCATAAATTGTGACATGCGGATTAGTAACCTATCATTCGTATCCCAAATATGCTACCTTCTCATGGACGTTAATTCGAAATAAGTGCATAAAACCGTTCATGGCAAAGTGAGCACTTTTTAAGGCCCTTCCGAATTTTTCTTTTAAGTAATTTTTTATGTTTGAGCCACTTTTTAATATCAGTATTGTCATGCAGCTGATAAATACGGGGTATACTTTCACCACTTTCAAAAGTTAATGTCTGAGATTGCAATAAAACATATTTATTAGTGGTTAATGTTGGGAGGGCCTTAAAAAGTGCTCACTTTATCGTGAACAGCCTATAGTAATAATGATTATTTACGATAAATAATTTTATGACAGCGACATGTGTTGTGAAATTTGCAGATCTTTACTCAGTTGCCCTTATGCAGACACCAAGTGTTATGTATTAAATACCTTCTCGAATATTTGCAATTAACTAACGTTTCAGGTCCAACTTCAAAGACATGTTTCGTCCTTGGGATACACTTTAGACCATAGGACGTAAACGTTTTAAACTTCTTTTTTTCGTGTTTAACCTGCAGCTGAAGTTTGTCGGTTGAATGTAGATAAGACCTGTACAATTACCAGCAGACGTTTTTTTTAAGAGACTGATTTAACTGATGCCCAGTAAACTCGGTCAGCTACAATGATATGAATTATAACATTTTTAATAGTAATAGTGATCGTCAGCTTTGAATAGTACTGCAGGAGTAACTTGGCCAGAGCGAGGCAAATTTATAACCCCTACTTAGAACCCAATTTTTGGGGTTTTTTTTTTTGGCCGGTGTATCATTGCAGTTGATGCATTTATTCGTAGTTTTGAAACCTAACGTGCTGTGATGGAAATATTCGACCCTAACTGAAGCCATATTCCGTGGCTAGGTCGCAAAGACGTAACTTTCCCCAGGTCGATTCTTTGTAGTTACGAATATGCATGTCCTCTTTATATGTTACTGTAGGTTAGTTCGTAAACTAACCCGCATCAATATCAACTTGCTGACGTTAAGAGCGGGCGCTTACAAAAACAGCCATACTGTCAATTGACCATTACAACTGACGCAATCGGGCGGAATTGTAAACTTCCCCCCCCCCCCGGGGTCTGGTTCGACGGAGAAAAGCGGTGAAAATGGATTATCAAGTAAACAAACCGAACCGAAAAAAACTACAACTCGAGGTACTGCGTGCTATTACATTTCATTTAGGGGCGGATCCAGAGGGGGGTCACACGGGACATTATACCACCTACCCTTTTCCACATACCCTAAAATTGCCACGAAACTGCCATGGGAAGGTTTTCAAACATTAGTTTAACTATACTAAAATAATTATAGGCTGCTCGCGGTAAAATGAGCACTTTTGATAGCCCTGCTTAAAATCTATTTGTAAACACATTGTGTATTTCTCCGCCTTATGTAAAATTAACATTGCCATGGGCCTCATAATTTTGTTCATGCGTCGTTAAAATGAAACCGAAATTATTAAGAATGTAAGTACTTTACAAATCTGCTAATTTGTATACTTCGATGTATTAAAAATACAGAAAATAAAATAAATATTTTTTAAGTTATCACAAACAGTTACCTGCCACTTTTTATTCGAAGTCAAGATATGAAACTACTTTCCATCCATCGTTACCAACTTTACTGGGCTCGAGTCACTTAGTGCGCCCATTAAAATGCATGCATGCAGGGGCAGTTTCTTTTTTCGAACGTTCAATTCTAAAATGCTCTCCTTATCGTGAGCAGCCTTTAAATAAAATACAGTAGGTATTTTAAACAATTTTTTTATTTTTTTCAAGAAGAATTTTTAAACACCTATTATATTAATTTTATTAATATTGTTTTTAAAATTATAATTAAACAGAACCCTACTCCTATGCCACTAATCGCAAATCCAGACCTGCGCCTGACAGTGACTCACCCTCCTTTCCTCCACCAAAAACCGAAAATCTATATCGGCTCCTCATTTCAATGTTGTTTCCTCAGTGAGTGAAGGGGGACGCGGTGGTGTAGCGCTCACACTACCCGCCTCTCATCTTGGCGTGCCGGGCTCGATTCCCGGCGGGGTCGCTCCCGGACTCCCGCATGTGGGAATCGTGCCGAACGATGTCGCTGGTCAGCGGGTTTTCTTGGGAATCTCCCGCTTTCCCCGCCTCTGCATTCCGGCCCCGCTCCATTCTCACATCACTTCACCCTCATCGAGACCTCGATGTTAATATTTGCCCAAATCTCTCCACTCCACTCAGTCTATGAAAATTTATATTGTGTACGGTTGCTCTTACTTAAAATTTGCTGCTATAGAAAAACCGTGTATAAAATATTCGAGGTTTCTCCTCAGATTTTGAATCAAACCTTAAAAAACCACCTCACATACTACGTGTTTGTTGTGCCCAAAATATGTCGTGTATCACGAACGTTTTATACTTGTGGTAATATATAAGTACCGTAACATATTTTTAATGGAATTGAACTCTTGCTTGTATTATATATATAATAATAATGCTTCATTTATAATTAATATGAATACCGAGAGAAAATAGGTGTGTTGGTAATATCTAGTAAGAAATAGTTCTTATACAAAATTGTAGTACACTGAGTGCGTAAGAATGCGGTGGGCTGCCCCTTTGATGAAATTTTCTAGACACTGTTAAACTTTGTTTGCTTGAGGAGGAGGAATACCCCGGAAATAAAACTTTAGCAGGGCTTCAGAAAAGTGAATAGTAACCGTGAGTGGCCTATAGGGTTTATTCGTTCTGTAGAACACGTGGTAATTGTAATAAAACAACGTATGATTGTTATAAACACGCTACACTGCAATGATTACCTGGCTTGCTTAAAAAAAAAATATGTCGGGGTGGGGCTGTGTCGGGAATACGATCGTGGGTTTCTACGTGAATATCTACGTCTGCGTTAGCGGGTTGTATCTTCTTTGAGATATGGGAATTAATAATGGAACGAAAGTATAGGCTGTTCACTGAAAAATGAGCGCTTTTTGAGCGCCCTTCTTAAGACCTACTTGCATGCACGCTCTGTATTCCTCCGCCTTAGCCATATAAAATTAGTATTGCCATGTGCCTCGCCACTTTGTTCATGCGTCGGTCAAGTGAAACGCTGAAATTATTAGAAAAATTAATCTGTTACAAATCTGGTCATTTTCACACTTTGAAGAACAAAAAGCAAAAGAAAGAATGAAAAAAATATCACAAATGGTTACCTAACTCTTTTTATTCGACGTTAAGATACGGAACTACTTTCCATCCATCGTTACTAACTTTATTAAGCGCATTTCACTCAGTACGCCCGCTGAAATATATGCATGTGGGGGCAGTGACTTTTTTCTAAGGTTGATTTCAAAAGTGCTCACTTTAGCGCGAACAGCTTTTACTCGATTGTTATGTTTTAAATCAGCACATATAGACGAGGTATTTCGTTTGCCACCGAAATCAGTGCGCCAGCACATGGGAGTCGCGAGATATAATGCCCGGAAATTCTCGCCCACTCTCAAAAGGGCCGCCGGTCACCGCGGGCCTGAGGTGGGGGACCTGAGCTTCTTGTATAAGCTGCGCCTACTCAAACCATTCTCGCAATCATGTTCACATACCCAATCTAACGAGACCACGTTTATTTCAACCGCATTATTAGTGACGAATGTTTATATAGTGTCGGAATGGATAACACTACAAACGGTACATCGCCGTTCTCCTCCTATAGACTGTTCACTATAAAGTGAGCACTTTTTTTAGCCCTCTCTCTCTCTCTCTCTCTATCTCTCTCTCTCTCTTATTTTTAATATTATTTAATAAATATATTTTATTTTCCCCTTAGACGTTAACTCCCGTGTGTTTATTTCTTAAATGCCAATATTTATTTAAAATGGTAGTTAACTGATAATAAAATTGCTGAAAGAAAAAAGTAACTGAGCCCTCGAAAGTGTTCACTTTACTGTGAACAGCCTGTAGTACGCCAGACGTTGGTGCCGGTCTGATTTCAAAGACGCATTCACGTCAAAGAAAACTGTTCGAGACTTTCTGTCGAGTGTTCGAGTACCAGTAAGTTCCTGCACCTATCCTGAAACTTACACGACGTTTACTAGCCTGTTAGTAACATTTCACTCAGATTCCATACGTTAGTGGACGAAACTGATCTTCTCGGTTTTAAACAACAGGTAAGAGACAAAAAATTCGAAGCAGAACGTTTTGTTTGAAAGCCCCTGCCACACTATCAAATTTTTGTCTTAAACTATGTTTGACAATAAAATTCGTTTCAAAATGTGTTACATTGCCAATTTTTTTTTTTATTGGGAGATTCTAATTTGAAATATTATTAAAAAATAATTTTCACAGTGAGATATTGCTTTTGTTTTTCCATGCGGTCCATTACAGGAAGAAATGTAAGTAATACTGTATATTATTTTCGTTTCTTTACTAAATTAAGATTTTACTTATAAGATATGTTTCCTTCACAATGCAATAAATGCCTCTGAGTTCGTAATATTATCTGCAATATTCACTTAAAATATAATTCATTCCCAGACAGTTTCTACAAAGTTAAATATTTTCATAACTTACTTCGTTTCCAGCAACTGTTCGTTATTTTAAGTTTCTTGGCGTCAATTTTTGTCGTGCACAATTCTGATTGCTGAAACCGTCAAACATAAAATAAATTTTAGAACCGGTGTAATTTTCAAATGTTTGATGGAAACTGAAGACATCCAACTTTCTGAGACAAAAATGGCGGCGTTTATGACGTTTCAATGACGTCATAAATGTCCAACTTTATTTGACCAAACTTATTGACGGAAAATTTGGACAGTGTGACAGGGGCTTAAGTAACAGAAGCAATAAAATTTTCCTGAAGGAAATTGCGGCGATGCAGTTTAGCGGATGTAATCTACGGACTGACCACAAGGTACTAAATTTGAGGTGTTAATTTCACATAGAAAAAATCTTCGTCATAGAAATACAAGATTCAAAATTATTGATATATAAGTAACGATGTTACTTGTTTATCGATTATATTGGTTTTATTTGTTGCAGCGTATAATTTATGTGAATATATTAACTGCAGTTCATATTTTGAGTTTTCCATTTTATGTAAAACCTTGTAATGGATATCGAAATAAAAAACGATATCAACAGAATACAAGCGCACTCCTGCCTGTAAAAATTTCTAACTTATTTCTGCGTCCTTGAGTATCCGTGTTATTAACTGACAAGTTTACATGGAAAAGAAAATTTCCATGTGCTGGAAAATATATTATTCACAACATTTTTGTCTACTGCTTAAATCCATCTTACTATAACATAGAAAACACTCCACTGAAATGCAGTTTGAATAGAGTTTGGCCCATATAGTATCTTAAGTTGTGTACTGAAGGACATCCCAGCCTAATTTGGCCCAGATACGTGAAACGGTGTAGAATTGTTTAGAGAAACCAACATTCATGCATAATTACAAATTTTGAGATTTTTATTAATATCGTTTTCTCACTTATGAACTCCCCATAAGAAACAGGGATCTGCGGTCGTGGGTCAATAATTCTAAGCCACATCCATTGGCTGATTCAATACCTTTACTTGTACAACAGAAATAAGTAACTATAGGCTGTTCACGGTAAAATGAGCACTTTTGAATGCCGTGCTTAAGATCTACTTGTATGCATGTTGTGTGTTCTTCCGCCTTATATAAAATTAACATTGCCACGCGCCTCGTCACTTTATTCATGCGTCGGTAAAGTGAAACTGTGAAATTATTTTAAAAGTAAATATTGTACAAATCTGCTCATTTTTTACACTTCGATGCATTAAAAAAATCCGGAAACCGAGATAAATAATTTAAGTTATCAAGAATGGTTACTTAACACTTTCTGTTCGACGTTAATATATGGAACTTCTTTCCCCTCCATCGTTACCAACTTTACTGGACACATGTCATCATTGCGCCCGTTAAAATATATGCAGGTAGCGACAGTGACTTTTTTCTAAGGTTGATTTCAAAAGTGCTCACTTTATCGTGAACAACATTTATCAGAAAATCATACAGTTTTCGGTGGTTGGTCAAAACTGCTCGCATTAAAATCGTACAGAAAATGCTTGTGAACGGCAGGTAGTTCTTGCCGCAAAAGGCACACCTCACTCATTTTTTTTTCTAAATGAAGTGCACTAATGGTACAGTCGTTAAGATGACAAAATAACATCGACACTGTTGTCACTAGGCAATAATACGAACGCGGAATTTGTGGATATCGCGTGCTTGACTAAACTACGCGAATATCAGAAAACGGCAAACACAGCAGAGACTTATCCGAGATATGATTACATAACCTTGAAGTGTGGAGCCTACGCCTTAGTGACGTATGCCACAGAGATTACCTTACACAACACAAAGGTTGCTATGTTGGCAAAATAAAAATTGCATTATGTTATCTGTATGCTTTTGCGTTTGTGCTGCCTGCCCGTCCTCCAGTCTAGGCAGCACTGTGTCATGGCGCATCAGACTACCAGGAGTGATCCACAAATAAGATAAAAAAATTTTTATTGTAATCACGTTGCAAATCACGCCATTTACTGCGAATAAGAAAAAATAGCCTCAATTACATTAGTTACGAAGCAATGCCAAACCAGTGCAGCACTTGTTAATCCAGCGCAGCGGCGCCAGTGCAATAAAGCAATATGATGCAGAATGTTTTGATGCACCCGCTAGATGCAATAATAACTGCGATGCTCGCTTATCAGTATTGATTCCTCCCCACTGCAAGCTGATAAACTGCCTCGACTCAGTCAATTAATTATTACCTTTATTTAAATAACCCAGTCTATCTCTTATTTACCGTGATAAGAAAATGAAAGATGAGCCGATTTGGAAGGCAATTATGTTTGAAATTGTCATCGATATTATTGGTATCTTCTGTTGAGAGAGTACTCTAAAAATGAACGATTTCGAAGCCAATTTTTGCTCTATTATGTTCATAATTTCGCAACACAAAGACGTGCTATGACACTACATTGTACTCTAGGGACGAGAAATTAATTTTGTGCAGTTAAATATTTGTATTCTTTTAGAAAGTAGACCTTAAACCTAAAAAATCGAGAAGGAAAAAAAAAAAAAAGGTCTCCAGAGGAAGGAATGGCGAAATAACGTTTCTGTAACAGTGTTTCGGTGTAGCAGTAACAGGTACAACGAACCGTCTCTTTGCCGTAACGCACGTTAACAGCTTGGATGATTTACGACCACAGAAATTCGGTTAGTGCAACCACATACACACACTCACTCATACACGTGTATGTATATATTTCCAGTTGATATTTATGATTGGACATATTTCCTTATCGAACGTCTTTTCCTGAAATGATACGTATTTGTAATATATGCTTAACCATATGGAATGTATATAGTCAATTGTACTATATATCTACCCGCACGTAATTTTTCGTGTAGTACTTAAGGGGGCCTTCCGATTAGCAGAAATAAGTGAAAGCAAGAGCGAGTGTGGAATGTCTTTTGACAGTGAGGAGTTATGGTAGTCTACTGGCCTGCACGTTGAAATGCTATTGACACCCGGTGTCTTTACTCATGAGCGTAAACAACATCGCTACCGCTAAGTGTCTATTGATACTTGCCATTAAAAGTGCACTATACATTGCAGTGCCGAAAGTTTCACATACGCGAGAACCTCTACTTTTTTTTAAAACTGTGAAAGTATAGTTTAGAATGAAAAACGTAATTTTTATGCATACAATTCAAAATTGTATTAGAATACTTGAAATCACCTAACTGTGAATCGGTATTGAATAGTGGAGGTAATTCATCTGGAACGATGAACATCAAAATAAACTTTTATTTATGCAAGCTTGCCTAAAATTTAACAAACGAAAAGAATAAATAATTATTGTTTCGATGGGTTAGTTAATTATTGCCCGAAATATGTTCAAACTCTGTTTAAAATTTCTATTTATATTCTAAACAGAGATACCACAAAAAAAAAAAAAACATACCCTTGATATTGTCTTCGGTTATCAAATGATGTACGTTTTCCCTTAATTGTCTTCAAGTGAACCCACACATCGGTAGCATGCTGTGAGTGAAGGGATTTGGGCGACTCTTAACAGCGAGGTCTTGAGAGCCGATGAGGGTGATCGAAGTGAGTATGGAGCGGCGCAGGAATGAAGGGACGGGGGGAACTGGAGATCCCCGAGAAGACCTACCGACCAACGGCATCGTCCGGCACGATTCCCACTTGCGAAAGTCCGGTGACCCGGCCGGGGATTGAGCCCGGTTCGCCTTGGTGGGAGGCGAGCGTGCCAATCGCTCATCCACCGTGGCCCCCAACATGCTGTAGTTTGGTAAATCGAACGTTTTATGAATTTTCTAAACATTACTGGGTAGAGTCATGTAGATGAGAGGAGAAACACACAACACGAATGCCGGATTATCCGAGAAAATATTCCGAAGAGTATTTTGCAAAATTTATAACTGTACAGTTAGTTGAATGTTAAGAGACATTAGCAAATATGACTGTGAGATGTCTATACATAAAGATTTTTTGAGGCATGAAAAGACGGCGTTCATGATCCCATTCACCTATATTAATATTTGTTTGAAACAAGGCAAATAATTTCGGAAAAAAAAGTTGGGTGTTGCTGTGTTGCGGACACGGCCGTTTCTTTAGCGTGAATACGTCTACGTCGACGCGCTCGGACGCCTTGATGTTTTTTTACGTTCCCGGAACCGCTTCACTCGATCATATGGGGTTTTATAAGCATCGCTGGATTGCTTTTGAGATGCTCTTTCCAACCGTATACGATATATGTATTTCGACTTGGTTTTTTGACGAGCATAGGCCGGAATTGTGTTAAGTTTTCTTAATTTTTTTATACTAAACGCATAGAATTTCCCCATCGCCATGCCAAACAAATGTTTTGCACGCGTAATCGATTGATATTGACGAGCGATTTCGATTGAAACTTAAAAGAGCGCCGTAGCTTCTCCTAGTCAAAAGCTATACTAAGCGGAAGAAGTTATGAGACGCCGCGAAACGAACTCAAAATTGCACCCCCCCCCCCCGGCCTCACCACGATGCCTCGCAGTCCTAACTCAGCGTAACATATTCTTTGATCCTTTGGCAATCGAGTGGTGTAATTGAATTTTGAATGTATACGATGGATTCGGAGCTGCAATGCCAAACTGTATCCCCCGACTTTGTTATCATCGGATTTTTTGGATTGCCTTCCACTATGGTTGCAAATTTAAAGACGTATTCACGTCAAAAGAACTCCTAACATCACCCACGTAGTTTAACGTGCATCTGCTCCGGGGGTGATTTCCGCAAGAACATGACCACTCTGCATAATTTACAGATATACGTGACTTGCTCCTACACGAGGCTTGGTGTCATGGTATGAGGAAAAATAGGCACCCACGATCCTCTTGACAACTGTGTGTCATTCATCATGGACGTAATTACTGATACAGGTTGTTCACTGTAAGCTGACTTATGAACCAAACCCTTGAAAAAAAAAATCACTGACCATAATAACATATATACGCTACCGTACACACTGAAGTGGGCTGCAAGTTCTGTTGGGAACAAAATAAGTACAATAGTTCTAAATCTTGACTCTGAATTACTAGTGTAATGTTTGAAATTATTGCCTTTGAAGTAAGTTCTTTTTTTTTTTTTTTGTTTTTACATATTATAAAACGAATTTCCATATTCTTAAACATAAATGCTTAATAATATAATTGTTTCACGCGACCGACGGATGAATAAAGTCATCAGGCCCATGGAAGCGTTAATTTTTGCATATGGCGGAAGAATACAAAATGAGAAGGAAAGTTGAACATCAGTGGGTCTTTCAAAACTGTTCAGTTAACTGAAACTGCCAAACTGCCAGAAACATATGCCTATTTCAAACCCTGATGTTCGTAAAACCTGAAGGGACCTATTCCAGCTAGGTTTATAGACTATTCGCGGATTATTCACACTTTTTTAATAATACCTTTGAAAAATCACCCATATTTGAATTTATTACTTATTTCCTATTTCTGTTAACATAAAATACTGAATTTTTTGTTAATGGGAAATTTTACCTACATTTTATTTAAAAATTATAACATTTAATTCATAATTTATATTAATAAAAGCCAGTGAGAAAACAGATGTGTTGGTAATGCCTAGTAATAAATAGTTCTTATGCAAAATAATATTACACTGAGTGCGCACGAATCCGGTGAATTGTCCCTTTGGTGTAATTTTCTGGACTTGGTTAACTTGCTTTGTTTGTATGAGGCGGAGGAATAGCATTGAAGAACAGCTTTAGCATGGCTTCAGAAGATTTGGAAGTAACGTAGAACAGCCTATAACGCTCTATTAAACACCGTGTTAAAATAAAATGAGAAGGAATGGAATTGTCTTTCCTGACTCGGAACAAACTGTACTGGGAGTAAGAGTTTACAGTTTACACGAAATCATGTAAAGTTGCGAACCGGGAATTTTATTTTCCGTGCTTGGCTTCGATCGCCCATCAATTATGTGAACGCTGTTCAGAAGGATCACATTTCCGCCAGCTGCACACGTTACTGAATACGTACCAAGTTAATACGTTTGCACAATTTCTTATTTAAAATGAAACTTATATCCTTATTGCTAACATATTGATTTTTTACGTAATCATTTTTATGGAGACATGCAATGTAACGAACTGATAGGATGGACGTTAAAACTCCGATGGTAAGTTCATTCATAGGGTCACTCAAAATCCACATCCTGATGCTAAAAATAAGATAACGCGGGAATGTACGTATTGTCTGTTAAAAAAAAAAAAAAAAGTTCTAACATGTATAGAATAAACCATTTTCGCCTTACTATGAAAAGACTGTAGCTGACGTATTTATGAAAAAAAAAAAAAAATTACATTAAATATAAATTTTACTCTCTTAAAATGGATATAATAACTCCGAAATATATACAATTTTTGTTTAAAACTGCCTTGGGTTGCTTTTTTTTTTTATTGGGGCTATGTGTCGAATGTTACAATCATATTTGTAAAGTATCTAGTAAGTCAAATGTTTAATGTCTTCAATTTTATTTTTTGCACTATTAAGGAATATTAGTTTGCTTTGCAAAGAAATGATTAAGAGAGCACCTTGTTTCCTGTAAGTAGTCATATGTATGTATTTTTTTAATATTCTCTCCTTAAATGTTTTATGGTGGTATGCATTATTTGTAGAGTAATTATGTCGAACTGTACCAAATTTGGTATACTGAGAACAGCTAATTTGAGAATAAAATTTACTCGCTAATAATCTGTTGTTTTAGACGTTTTTTGAAGTAGTTCCTTCCGAAATATTTAATTTGTATACTGAAGTTAGAAAGTTATTAATCGATGTTCATCAAATAGGTTGTTCAAAAATACTGTAGATTAAATTAACTACTTTCTGGATGCAGCCTTTTTTTTTATGTCACCTGTTCCAGGCTCGACTGAAATGCTTTTGATTCAGCACAAGTTGTGCCAAAACTCTGACCTCATCTAAAAAATAGAAAAAACAAACCAGTGTTTTAACTCTAGTCGCGAATTTGGCCTATTTTAAGGGTAAAAAGAGTTCTTAACCGCTGAATTCAAGTATTATGTATACTGTACTTCAGCTTGTTACTTCTAATTACTGAACCAAATTCAGTAATTTTGGTCGCGGGAATTTTTAAATGTCCACAGAATATTCTTCATTACTGTAGTTTCTTGTTGGGAAGACTCCTCGCTGGTGTGCAGTCGATTTCGTGCGATAAAATTGGTGCTGGGAGTGTACCGCCTTGATGCGCTCTAATTATTGCCCGGTTTATTGGAACATTTGGCGGGGAATCAGTCTCGCCATCAAAACAGAGTCAAACACTTTTATGTGCCTGATGCGTTCATAAAGTGAGTGTATGAGTGTGCCGGGAGAGAAGAGGGATGGGGGTGTTTTGATTGGGGGGAGGGGTCGACTGCGGAGAGTGAGGGGGAGATAACCCCCCATGCGGGAAGGGAAAAGGGGACGATTTCCACAATGTTTCCGAGAAGTTGCCGACGCCTCACGGATACCCCGACTTCCACATCGAAGCCGAGGCGGTGTCGGTTCTAGGGCTGTTCGATATCATGAAAATTTAATATCGTTATTTTTTCGAACACTTACTCGGTATTTTCGATACATCGATAATACCGAAATTCTCGATAGTACCGAAATTATCAATAATACTAAAAGTAGCGATAATATCGAAATTATCGGTAATACCGAAATTATAGGCAATATCTAAATTACCATAAATACCAAATTTCGATTATACCGAAAATTTTGATAATATCAAAACATTGATATACCGATATTTTTCAAAGTTACATATCGTTGATTAGATCATTTTTCATATCGATGATTATCGATAGAATTATATTTCGTACAGACCTAGTCGGTTCTCGGTGGCGATATTCACGGAGAATTATGGCAATGCGCAAGCGAAATACTGTTATTGACGTCGGACGTCGGCCATGTCGAACGAATACGACCTTGACCTCGGGAGTTGATCGTCTACGATCTCCCGGTAACCTCGGGTGACATAAAATAAAAAAAATTGGTAAATTATACGAAATATTATTTTTCTGTATAAATTACTCAAGTCAAGGAAATTATTTTAAAATACTACATACCGGTAACATGGCGAGAACGTCCGTAGGGGAATTGTACGTATATTATGTTGCAGCTATTGAGGGTCACTGCGCACTTTATAACGCCATGTTTAAGCCATCCAGACCGAGTGTACACAATTTCGTACACTACGCACGTGTAGGTATTTTTTTGGTCTGTATTGCACACTGCGAAGCTCAATGGCCAACGATCTCACCTGTGGGTAAATGATTCGCAAATCGTCTTACTGGTCTAGGTCATAATTGGTTCATCTTATTGTAGCCGAACATAAGGCCTACTATAGCTCGCTGGCTGTGACGACTCAAGTGTGGTGTAGACTTAAGTACAGCACCCAACATAATTTTTTTTTGTTTGCAACACCTGAAATTGTAAATGAATCCGGGTCTAAAAGGGTTAAAGTATTTTCTTGCCCATTTTATATTCGTCTGCTATGTGCAAACATTAACGTTGCTGCAGATATGATAAATTTTTAACCACGTGCCAGTCAAAATGGCGCTGAAATTGTTAGTAACACAAGTGTTTTATACCTAATTCGTAGCCGAATGAACACTTTTGAAATCAGGCTCTGGGAAAGAAAATTCTTTCCCGTAACTGAATATATTTTAATGGATACACTGACCGGAATGCTCGCAGTAAGTTAATAGCATAGTAATAAAAGTATAGGCTGTTCACGGTAAAATGAGCAGTTTTCAAAGCCCTGCTTAAGATCTACTTGTATACACATTGTGCATTCTTCCGCCGTATGTATCTTAACTTTATTCAAGCGTCGGTCAAATGAAACTGTGAAATTATTGAGACAGTGAACACTTTATAAATCTGCCATTTTTACATTTCGATGTATGAAAAGTACAGAAAGCGAAAGAAATAAGTTGAAGTTGTCAGAAATGGTTACCTAACACTTTTTGTTCGACGTCATTCATCGTTAGCAACTTTACTGGGCGAATGTCACTCAGTGCGCCTATTAGAATATATACATGTAGGGGCAGTGACTTTTTTTCTAAGGTTCATTTACATTTACATGTGCTCACTTTATCGTGAACAGCATTTGGTTCCGTAGCTTGATGGGTGAGTACGCGAGTTAAGATATACGAACGGCTCTTAACATCGAGGTCTTGAGAGCCGATGTGGGTGAAGCCAGGTGAGAATGGAGCATCGCCGGGATGAAGGAGTGGGGGAAACGGGAGATCACCGAGAAAACCCGCCGACCAGCGGCATCGTCCGGCACGATTCCCACTTGCTAAAATCCGGAATTGAGCCCAGCTCGCCCAGGGGGAGGCGAGTAGTATAATCACTAGACCACCGCGACCCCGTAGCTTGATGTCATATATAGCGTGACGTTTAAATTTGTGATCACGAAATTTATTTTAATATTATCTACGCAAGAATACAGTGTTCGCGTCTATAGAAATGTTACTGTTACCTGTGGTGGACGGATATTATAAAAATGAGCAGGAAAGTTTATCGTTGGCAGGGCTTTAATAAAATACCCACTTAACAGCAAGGAGCCTATATTGTTACGTCAGTTATTACTATGATCTATTTTAATTGGCGCAATGTTGAATGACCCTGATTTACATTTAAACTTTAACTTTGTAGTAAATAGGCGAGTCAATTGGTGTGCGTGTGTGTGTGTGTGTGTGTTCAGTTGCAAGCTGCGATATATTTCAAATGTTGATTTTAAGTGTTGAATTGGCCATGATGTGTCTATAGCTCGTTTGAATTCATTATTTTACAGAATATAAATCCAGTGCTGAATTCGGCACAAATTGTCCAAGTTGATGAGTCTACGTCTTAATGTCGTTCGTCAAATAAAACAATTTTTTTTTTACGGATCTGAAGGTGAAGAACTTTCAATGTTAAAATCCCATGCTAAATAGGTGGTAATCGTGACAACAATTAGTAGCACGATGTATATATTTCCGTGCTACTGATTGTTCCAGAACTACGTTATTCTCTCTACATTACATAGTTTTGCGATCAACTTTAAATGTTGTTTAAGGATTATTTTCATGATACTTGATTGTTTATAGCGTTAGATCAATTTCATTTTTAGTTTACACTCATTAGAATAATTACGTTATGAAACAAAATAACTGAACTTATATATTATTGATTTATAATTATTTAATGAGCCTCCTTCACCAAGTTTATTTTAGATTTGGGAAGACGATACCGACTAGATGGATTCTATTTTTACAGCCAGGGATTATTAATTAATAATTTTATATAGCAATTGCTTATATTTAATATCAGAGTAATTGTAAAAGGGAATTGATTGTGTGAGAACTAACAAGTTAATTTGTAATAAACTGGTATATAGGGTTTTTATAGATTTTTTAATATTATTTTTAATTTATTTACAACTGAATATTTTCTTTAAATGAAATGTTTTTGAAGTCGAATATGTTTAAAAATAAGTAAATAAAACTAATTGCCATTTACTTTTTTTAAACAACTCATGTGATATCTCTAAGAATGTTTGAAAATAAAACTGCTGAAATTAAGTTCTGGCAGCTTATTGTATTCGAGAACCACGCATGTTTGATTTGCGTAAGTTGTGTGGTGGTTCGGGGCAAGAGCCCGCAGTAAGGAAAGAGTAGTCGAGTGTGTTTATTGCAATGACGTATTTCACTTAAAAACACGTGTACATGCTACGACAGCGCACTGTGTGTGATTATGCAAAACAACTGAAATTTTAATTCATTTGCGAAAACTTACAATACAAATAGAACACATGACTGCATATTAGGACTCTTGCCTCGCGTGTGGGGCAAGATTCCTATTACAGTTGGGTAAGGGTCCTATTGGCATCTACTACATTTGAGAAAGCCCTTTCCCTTATAATCACTACAGGATTCCTCCCACCATGATCTGCAAATAATTCAGTCTACAGATGAGGCTCTTGGTACATTGTCCCACATCCACTACAGAAATAGTCCGCCTGAGTAGAGCTTGCATGCAATGCCTTTCTTGTCATCTACTGTCAACTTGAGTTTTACTCCAACACCTTTAGTATGAAAGCTTACTGATTTTGATATTACTGTCGTTTTCTTTGGGTTAGGCCTAGTTCTATTCCACTTTGTAACGACAGCATTTTAGTATATGGCGACGATGTGAGTATTTGAAAATGTTTTGGATTTTTGCGCCTTTTTAGTGTATTACTAGCTTTTGGGAAGGGCTTGTTTATTTCTGATTATTTCTGATTATTCCTAAGGCAAGCATTGAAGGAGACGGCAGTAGAGCCACCTGTAGAAAATATTTTCATGGCCACTTTCAGTAGGCCTAACAAGAACGTTTGTGGCAGTGGTTTTGCTTAAATTTTCAAATCTGCTGTGAAGTAAAAACAATCTGTACTTCTGCACTCATATTATAAGTACTGCCACTAACAGGAGACGATTGAGTGTCATCATTATTTGGAAGAGGCCTGACAGTAATTTTAGCTGGAAGACAATCATCTTCAGAAAAAATAACGGGATACATTGGCAGTATGCCGTAAGTCTGAAAGCCGTTGGCTGCAATTCCAATCGTAGCTGTCTTTTCATAAGCCAGTCGAAAACAATTAGCAATCTGAAATTGCGTTTTGAATCTACCAGGATGTGTTGACATCCATGTATTACACCCATTTGCATATAACGCTTTTTGGCGTACTATTCCATTTAAATCTATTAATATTAAATTACTGTTTCATTACTTTTGTGATACAAAAATGTTGCCAACAGCCTACTTCTAGGGTATTGGAGTTTAAATATAATATGGCATGTATCCAGCTTTTATTTATGTTAAACACTCAAACCGTGTAAGTTCTGCGCACATTAAAAAAGTTTTAAAAAGTTTTAATAATGTTTGGTATTGTGGGGCAAGAGTCCGCATAATCATTTGTGCGGACTCTTGCCCCAGGAAACTTGCCCCCCCCAAAAAAAACAGCAAAAAAAGTAATTCGCCAACTATACATTTCACAGTTGCATGATCAAGATTACAACCTCATATGAATACAAGCAATAAACATACTTGTTACATAAATGTACATATTTTTCGACAATATTAATTCGTTGCAGTTCTGCAGGCACTTCTTTAACACAAAAAAATACATCAAACGTCACTCCAAACAAATAGTTGAGATCGCACTCCCGCAAATGGCAGTAGCGGGCAACAAGCCATGTCCAGCGAGCGAAAAGCATTTCGAAAATACCCTATATGAACGACAAGACTATCTAACGACGACTATGATAACGACAACTTCGTAGCACTCTTTCCCCATGCGGATTCTTATCCCACATTATCCTATGTGTGTTAAGGGTTAATCATAGTTGGTGTTCACGATAACTTTCATGTCCGAGTTATACAAACAAGTGCTATGAGCTCGCAGAGTCCCGCGCGCCGCAGAATCAGTGAGAAATATGGTGTATCACTCCAATGCAGCTGAACGAACGACCTCGGCGATACATGGCAGGGAAGGTGTTGATCAAGTGGTTCGGAGCCTACGAGGTTTTGTCATCCATGACGTGTAAACCGACAAGGTTAACTGCTGTTAGGTATTGTGACGAGGTCTTGGCACCCCATGTTTGGTTGTTTCGAGGTGCCGTCGGCCCAGACTTCCTACTGATGGATCATAATGTTTGGCCCCACAGAGCACTGCTGGTTGGTCTCTTTCTGAAAACTGAAGTTGTTGCACGCAAACTACGATTGATGGCCTCATGCGGTGCATGCCACATGATTGCCAGGCCTATATTGCTGCTAGAGGTGAACACACGCCATATTGAGCAGATGTAACCTGTTTTCTGGATGTGTGTGAAAGTGACTTTTTAAAAGCAGACCATGTGTTAATATTCCCTGTTAGTTCATCAAGATGTGATGTTACAGTGTTAACTTTATTTATGTTGTATAATTTGCTATCACCCGATACTATCTTGTGCTAAAACCAGGAAGAAAGAGACGCATGTCTGATCATTTAATTTTGGACACCAGTGTGACCTCCTGCTCTCCCCTCTTCACCAATCCCTTTCTGACAACGACCCTGGCGGTGAATATAAGTAGCATAATGTGAACTGAGTATAAATAACGGTTTGGTAACAGGGACATCGCATAAGCATTGGAAATTATTCATATACGCCACTTGTTACATTTTGAAACTAGTAATCTTCCTGCGTGTATGAAATATACCCTGGCTGAAGAGAGTTTTTGAGAGGGTGATGAACTGCTGTGTTAAAGCACTCGTTCTTATCAAGGGTATTGGCCTATAACGTTTTTATTAATAGGACTAATTAAATTAATTAATAAATAATATACGGTATTTTGTTGTGGTTGGTCATTTTCGTTGAAGGGCAATAATATGAGTGATAGAAAACTGTGAAAGACATAACTGTGTGTGTGTCTATTATATATATATATATATATATATATATATATATATATATATATATATATATATATAGACACACACACACACACACACACATATATATATATATATATATATATATATATATATATATATATATATAGACACACACAGCAATGTAAATAATTTAGGAAATTAAATAATTTAACTCATTCACGAACCTGGCAAAGCCCAGCCATTTATAACAATGTGCCTAGTTTTAGAAGCAGAAATTAGCAATGTAAAAGGAACTTGATTAGGATAAGTTTGTAAATTTCACATTTCATAAGTATATGGTAGGAGCAAAATAGACGAAAAGAAAGTAATACGCAGGGCTTTTATTAATGCTCAATTATCGTTGAAATATCTGTAAAATTGGTGACACAAGAGTAGAAAACAGGAATGCGAAGAATTGAATCTAGGTAGAAGCAGAAACTGCATGTTGACGAAGGAAATTCCCGCCAACTTCACATTCAGTGTTCGATAGGGTCGAATTTCTCTATACGGCACTATGCCTTCGATGTTAAGTGACGAGAGAGATCGCGGGCTTGGCGATAGTTTATGAGAGATACAGATTTCAATGGCATGGAAGCAAATTTCTTCACATCGGCCATTTGTGCTTGAGCACAACATACGAGCCAATCTACGACGAAGGTTGAGATGCACACAAATAAATATTACGGAAAAAAATGTTTACGCCGTCACGATTCCCTACCACTGTGCTGTCCTGCGAAAAGGCCTAGAGCTGTAGCTGACGTGCGTAAAGGAGGGGGGGGGGGGGAAGATTAATAACAAAATGTCGGAAGCGCCACAGCTCAAAATCCACGAGGGTCACTACTATCATCAATTCACGGTTACCTCACACTTTCTGAAGCAGTGCTAAAGTTGTACTTCCGAGATATTCCTCCGTCTCGTGCAAACTAAGCTTAGTTAAGTCTATAAAATTACACCAAAGGACAACCCAACGAATTCGTGCGCACTCAGTTGAAATAATATTTTGCATAAGAACTATTTATTACTAGGCATTACCAACACACACGTTTGCTCACTGTTTCTATTCGTATTTATTATAAATTAATTATTATGATTTATAAATAAAATACTGATGAAACTTAAATTTAACGGAAAATATGATGCCTTCGTGTTAACAGAGGTAGAAAACGCTTGCGATACATGCCATATTTAGGAAATAACTAAACACGTCATACATGGGGTAATTTTTCAAAGGTTTGATTCAAAAAGTGTGAAGAAACCGCAAATAGACTATGGTACGAGAGCTATTTCATAATGAAAACCTTTTTAGTGGCAATAGTGCTCAAAATTCTTATTCACTTACTCGATCACTTAGTAAAGTGAATAACATGCGTTACAGAATTAAATAATAATAGTAAACTATGAATTAAAATTTTCAGAAATTCTCATGGCTATGAAAATAGTTCAGCGCTGGAACCATGGAGGGAAAATTGGGTAGTGTTCATGCTAGCTGCGCAGTAGCCACTTTTCTTCCAAAATAGGGCTGGCTGCTTCTGTGCCAACAGAACTACGTGGAAGTTATAGGCTGTTCACGATAAAATGAGCACTTTTGAAAGCCCTGCTTAAGTTATACTTGCATGCATGTTGCGTATTCTTCCGCCTTATGTAAAATTAACATTGCCATGGGCCTCATCACTTTATTCATGTCGGTCAAGTGAAACTGTGAAATTATTTGGAAAGTAAATATTTTACAGATATTCTTATTTTCACACTGTGATACATTAAAAATAAACAGAAAGCAAAAGAAATTCTTTAAGTTATCACACATGGTTACTTAACACTTTCATTATCGTTAATATATGGAACTAATTCCCTTCAATCTTTACCAACTTTGCTGGGCTAATGTCACTCGGTGCACCCATTAAGATATGTGTAGGCAGGGAAGTGACTTTCTTTTTCCAAGGTTGATTTCAAAAGTGCTCACCTTATCGTGAACAGACTTTAGTTGATGATAGATCACTGTTTACGCTAGTAGGTGCTTTGAGATGTCTGTACACTTTATCTGACATGGTGATATTCCAGCAGTATTTTGGTAATACAAAAGGGCGTGTGTGTTATAAATTCAAATGTTAATAAACAAGTCTATCGTTGTTTATCTTGGGACTTTGACAGTCTTATGGCCCAAGGCCCCGTCAATGTTTGAACATGTGCAGTAGAAGAAAATCGGTCTACCTCATATTTAGCCTCGTATTTATGTATATCTCATATTTAGATATATTTACTTCATATTTAGTCTATGTCTACCTCATAGTTAGTCGACGTCTGCTTCACATTTTACCTATCTTTTGTCTGTATTTACCTCTGCTTTAGTGTACGTCTACTTTAGTCTATGTCTAACTCATATATAGTATGTCTACCACATATTTAGCATACTTATACACTATATTTAGTACTTGTCAAACTCATATTTAGTGCATCGATGCGTCATATTGTGCTATAACTACCCAGCTCACAGCACTTCAACAGGGGGTAGAAAATCTGCCCCTCACAGAACTCAGAGTAAGCTAGGCAGCACAACACAAGAAGCAAAGCGTGCTACGAACACAAGTCAGGACCAGTGTGCGGTACTGGGTTAGTAAAATCAAAAGGAAGGGCCGAACCAGTATTCAGCGCAGCATAACAAAATTAAAGAAATCACATGATCACTTATTAAACTTATAAACATATCACGCACATAAGACACTTAGTAAGTAGTGAAATTATTTTTATCTAAGGTCTATGGACTCAAGTTATGAATTGCCATTAAAAATATTGATGTGATAGCTTTACTTTGGAAGGACAACAAGATTTATCATAATTCTCTCGTTTGAGTATATAATAATTAGGTTTCCACATCATCAGGCATTAAATTATATATATATATATATATATATATATATATATGCGTGCGTGTGTGTGTGGAATAAATATCATCTGTTACATCTCATGTCACATCAGGATCCTGTGCAAACATTGCAAAAAAAATAAAATTTCCTATTTACAAATGCAAAAGTTACACACTGCCATCTTGCCGAGCAAAGGTTGTGTGACAGACACAAGTCCATATTTCTTAAAAAAAAAAAAGGTTATATATCTCTTTGTTATATTTTGAACTTTCTTGGCATGACCAAATAATTTTAAAAAATTACATAAATTTAACGAAGTCCATGTTGAAAGGGGCTGCAAGGGTAAGCAGAGTCCAAAAACGATGTTTCAAGGTCGAGGTCGAGGTGATAGTACAAAGTTTCCATCCTAAGAAGAAATAAAATGAATGGCCTGTTTGAAGAATTCAGCCTTCGCCTGGAGCCAGGACGATGCTGGGATGGCCGAAAATTACATCAGAAGGAGGATGCCACACCTCATTGTGAAACTGCTAAACCGGAGCACTCAAGGCTCCATGTCTAGGGCGGCAGTCGGCGACCGCTGCGGGAACAGTTACTACATAAAATAAGTATTTCCGTCAACAACAAACTGGAAGAAACATTGACGGGAAAAATAAGCAACAACTTAAACTTACCTTTCACGGTCGAAAGGTAATATCTACCCCCATAATAGTGTAAATTAAGCTTGAAGATAAGTGAAATCAATATGTCCTACATGATTATCAAGTCGTGAAGAACGAAAGTGGGGCGTTCGGAAGTCGTCATGGCCAAGAATAGATTCAGGAAGAAGTACAATCGATACATGATATTATAAAATTATTTAACATGTGACATTTTCTCACATTTAAAATTTGTAAAATGGAAAACCTAGTTAAAAGTACTTATTGTAGGCCTATTTATCTTACTTTTGTTATCAATGTGTATATTGCCGTGAATGGGGTTGTGTAAATAATTGTCAGGTTAATAAAGGTGCATAGAAATATGGATCACATTCTGAGCGTTTTATAGATTTCTGCAGCATATTTCCGACGTGTTTGCATACAAATAATACTAAAATTGCATTCTGCATTTCCAATTTAGTACTGACCTCATTTAATTGTATTTGTTTGATATCAAACACATGATAGGTTAGGTATCGGGGGAAGAGGAAAGGATGCCAGTGTCTGTGTAATGCCCTTTGACATACAATAAATAAATGTAAAAAATAAAAAATCCTATAACTGCTCTAATTTGTTTACAGTCTTCAAATGACGTGATGAAGTAATATCGCAAGGCTATTGGTGTGGTATGGATATTTGTGAAATCAACAGAGAAGCTCAACAGATAAACATAACCTCAGGATACCGAGGTGCAAGAATTTTTATATTCCTGCTATGGTGTAAATTTATAATAAATAGCATCTGTAATGTGTGCGACTAACATAAGTCTAATACTGCCAGGTTATTGTTTATTTTCACTCTTAGGCGATCCCTTGCAGTCTCTCTTGGCCCTATGTGGTTGCATATTTCATACAACAGATAGTACATTTTCCCTAACAGTTAGAATAAAATAGTGGTAAACATATGAAGATTAAAAACAAAGCAATTCGTAATTACTAGCGTTCGTGAGTGCAGTGTTCAAATAGACTGTGTATGTTGTGAAAAAATAATGGATGGTGATGATGAGGGGTGAGGGGTAAGTCATTGTATAGAAAAAGCATTTCATGTAATATTGAGTTCAATAGAGCATTGATATACGTTATGATTGTAACAATACGGGATGTTCTCCCTCAGAGAAAACAGGGAAGTGTCCCCATCACATAAATATGTGATGGGGAAAAGTCAGGGATATATTGGGAAATTGTCACTTGGGTCAGGGAAAATATAAATAGTTGCTACTCTGCAAAATGTGTTAGTTGTCTGAATACACGATAATGTAATTATGAGCATACACATTGTAAGATTACAAATTTCCAGTGCGTGATCTGTCAGTAAGACCCTATTTTCCATGTGTTTTCCCTTCGCCAAACCTTTGGGCACATCAGGGAACGGGACCCTCCAAAACCCGCAGAAACCACCTTAACATTGAACAGTATTTTATTAGTGTAATGCAGTTCAGTATCAGGTGTGTGAGTCAGCCTTCAATAGGCCCACCGTTTAGTAAACACTGCAGATATTAAATGTGAGGGGAAATCGGCTCGCTGTTCCTGAGAACGCCAAGATTCTCCAGATCTCGAACAACCTCCACACTGCCACATGTAATGTCATGCGCCTAGTCGGGTAACAAATACCTCTACAATACTTCCCAACCTTAACTTCACCGCCCCTCAAAACATATTGCACCGCCAACAGAGCCATCACACGGCATCAGCCTACATATATATATATAAGTAATGTATTGGTGTGATTGCAACGGTCACTCATGTAAAGTTAGTAGCATGTATCGCAAGAAATCTTTATGGGCTGAATCAAATGCTAGTCCTGCTTGCTTGGTCTGTTGCAGTGTGATCTAATGCAACTTCCCTGATGGCATTTTGTTCTGTCAACGATGACAAAATACAGTACATATAGTGTTTCAGTATTCCCGAAAATATATTTCAGGGAAAATGGTAAGATGCTGCCTGGTAAACCAAGAAAAGTAAGGGAATTCCAAAATGGAAATGCAGTGGACACCCTGCAATACTTTCACATACATACAAATGCACAGTGAAGTAGGTGTAACTCTATGCTTCATATTATTTCATCATGCTAATCCACAAAACGTATGGCAGTGCTGTTGATGGGTTTTCGCAGGGTGCTCCCATTGTCTTTGCCCTTCCATTCTGTCATAGTTCCAGGCCTCTCTTCTCAACACACTAATCCTTATGGCTGGCTGACAATGACAAGTTTGGCCCTCCTGTAGGGCAGTGTGCTCCACTTAGCACTATCCTCCTCCCCTCATTGCATCCATTGATCCTGCCTGAGGTGGGAACCAAATTGGAACATTATTATTGTAATCCACAATTACATTTTACCACAGATTAGCTACATTATGTAAAGTGATCTACCATTTTGTATGTGAACTGTAGAACATTGTTAAACTAGATAAATGTTAAGCGTACAGTAACATATTCATGATTTTCAAACCATTATACAGCATGGCATCATGATGACACGTAGTAAAATGCTTGAGACATGGCATTGTAGGTTAAAACAAAAGTCTGAAAAATATATGTTTATATTCTCTCTTTTCTCATTGTAGCAGTAAACATTCTGAATATGGACAATGAGAGAGTTTGGTGCGCATGCATTAATGCTCCGGATTTTATTTCATATTAACGTAAAACGAGCACTGTAAAATATATATATATATATATATATATATATATATATATATATATATATATATATATATATATATATATATATAAAAGTGGGCGTCCAGGAAGCCGTTGAAGGTTTTTGTGTGACATTTTGAGAGGTAAAGTATTATTTCCCGAAGGACGACATCCTGGTGCCTCTTTAACAGTAAAGCCCCATTTCTGCAGCAACACCATTTCATAAGACTTGATTTGTGTGATACCAAACTGGCAACTTGACAGTGATGTAAGTAATGCAGTCATGCTGACAGAATAGCAATACAATATAATAATATTTCTTGGATAAGATGTTAGTAACAAACCATTACAAAACATTCCACTAGTACATGTATGAATTTGTGGCTTTCTTAATTGGCACCTAAAAGTACGTTTGCAGAATAGAAACATTGCATTATCATTACTATGAAGAAATAAAACAATATAATAAACCCATTACCTGTAGCAATGCACTGGTGAAGTAAAGGTATTCAAGTTTTAGGTATGAATATTAATGTGGGACTCGTGCCGTTTTCTTTGTTGTGCACATGAAACAATAACACATCTGCAGTACAAACATGACAAATGTTCCATAATCCAGCTTCACATGCGTGACAGCGTGTTGTTGAAGTGATTATGTGATACAAAGTTACAAAGAAACAAATGAAACATAACTTCATTAGTAAATGATACGCGCCCACTATTGCTCCTATTATTAGTTTATTTAAAGACATGTTTCCGCACTGGCCCTCGTGGTTATTTGTTTACTTTGTCAAAAACCATAGTTGATGTAATGTATTGATAACACCGAGCATCAAATTTTCTGTTGTCACATCGTATCTGATATTTTCGCCAGAACGTGCGACGAGTCTAAAATGACGAGGCGATTACATGTCCGAATAGTATCAACAAGTACGCAACTAGTACACATCACTGCTAGTACTCAAATGAATATACTTCACAAGTATACACTGAGAATTCAGAAACAGCCTGAGTCTATGTCTGCTTCAACTTTAACCTATGTCTACCTCATCTTATGTCTGGGTTTATCTCATCATTAGGGTATGCATACATCATGTGTAGCCTATATCAACCTCATAGTTAGTATATGTCTACCTTATATTCAGTCTATGCCTTTCTCATACTTAGTATATGTAGCTTTCATTTTTAGTCTATATCTACCCCACATTTAGTGTATGTGTACCTCAGCCTTAGTATATGTCTGTTTCATCTTTAGCATATGTCTACTTGATATTTTGCCCGTGTTAACAAATCTTCAGTCTGTTTCTTACACTGAAAAAAAGAATTCTGGTAAACTTGCCAAACGGTATTGGAAGTTTTTAGCCTATACAGTGTATGGAAATAATACTACGTGCCAGGCTGAAAATTTGGGAATGTTTAGCATTTGACTCTTTCCTGAGGAATTGTTGGAATGTTACCATGCATGTATGGGAAAATATTTTACCATTCGCGCTTTGTCACTGTACGTATACACTGATATGGTAGATTTACAAATAATTCTTAGAGTGTACCTCATATCTAGTGTATGTCTATCTCGTATTTAGTCTACGTCTACCTCGTCTTTACTACGTGTCAACCTCGTCTATAGTGCGTGTCTACCTCGTGTGTAGTATTGTTGAGTGTATGTCTTGTTTGGCACACAGCGCACACTGCCTGCACGCCACGCCGTACTGGAACTAGGCGCCATCTGAGACGCACAGAGAGAGAGAGAGAGAGAGAGAGAGAGAGTGCCACGCAGCCTCCCGGCAGGCAGCTGGAGCCAATCTGCCTGATTGCGTTGCGGCCGGCCGTTCCTCGCCAGCCCCGGTTATCGAACCGACTGCTCCTTGGCTGCGGCTGCGTGACGTCACGAGTGCGGCGCTGGCGGTCATGCGGGAGTAATTAGTTTTAACGACGCTTGTTAATGGCACAATTTGTCAGGGCTCCAGCCTTGTCCTGGGAATTAAAACCCCTCCCACACCTAGCCGGGCTGCGCGCGCACCAACTCCCTCCAGTTGGGGTACACTTGCCGCCCAAACACTGTGAACCTCAACCCTTAGAACCACTGCGCTGAAACCAAAAACACTCGTTATTGATTTATTATTATTATTTTTTAATAATCTTCATTCTTCTTGCAAAAATTTTACGTCTTGTCGTTTCCCTCTAATTACAAATTTAGATACATAATTGTTTGTGAAACATGCCAAAAAAAAATGAACCAAACAATTTATAGAATATTTGAAGACCGGAATAAAATGTACTGCCTCATTTCAATTCAAGAATGTTCAGCAGAAGTTATTTTACTAAAATCCAAGGATAACCACAAATACAAAAAACATAAACAAATTTTCCTATATTCAACAATTGAAAAATTTACGAACATTTCTCTGTGTGCGTACGTAGATGTAAAAATTATATTTACAATACACACATATATATTATATATACATGTATGATACTACTATATACGAAAATTGCGTTCTGCCTTACACACTTAACGCTGTTTAAGATGGCGGACTATTGCTCAGAAAAGTGATATGCGATGTTTTTCGTAAGTCTGCCTCCAAAATCTATTTTTGGCCCCCTCAACCAGAAATAAAAAATCCCATGATCCCTGCAAGGAGCCAGATAAGTGTAATTAAAGACGAGCGAAACTACCGTTTTTACACTCGAGTTGACGCCATGTGTTCATTGGCTGTTGCTGAAGACAAAAACCAGCCGTCGCGTATTTTCGTCACACTACTGTGATGAGTTTGTTGTTGGCTTAGATTCTCAGTAAGCGTGTCAAATGAGTTGAGTTGAGAGATTTGGGCAGTTATTAACAACAAGATCTTGAGAGCCGATGAGAGTGAAATGAGGTGAGAATGGAGCAGCATCGGAATGCAAGGGCGGGGGAAGTGCGATATCCCCGAGAAAACCCGCCGTCCATCGGCATCGTCCGACACGATTCCCATAGTAGTGACCCGGCTGGGGAGTGAACCAGGTTCGTCTTGTTAGGAGGCGACCAGTCTATATAATCAATCAGCCCTGCGTGTCAAATGAAATGTGGTTCAATGTCAAAACCTAAAGAAACAACAAATAAATAAAATATTTAAATAAAATTAAATAAACTACAACAAATTAATAACGTACACGTATTTTAACCCATTTAAACCAATGTACACAATTGTGCAGATAACGCAAGTGACGGTAATTTTTGGTATGTACTATACATTGCCAAGCTGTACCTATTTACTTATACGAGTTATGATTGGTTTCTATTGATGTACCCGAACACGAAGCCTACAATGTCATTGGCTAAATATGACAACGGAACAAAGTGTCGTGTTGACTTAACCCTTAGAGAAGTATGCACGTAAATACTCGGGCAACGTTTATTTGGAAATTTCTTTACTTTTGAAGACAAATCTCACACTTCTATAGTTTTACTGTTTCGTTGGAATGTATGGGAATCTAAGTAAAAAATTACATCTAGTCATCATTTCAATTCGTAAGAGTAATACTGTTCCTTTTAATAATTTCTCAAATGAACACTATGGATTGTGAAACATGTTAGCTCATTCACGAAACATTGACTGTCACATAGTCAACAAGCAACTCCGTTGGCCGACGGACAGTCAATAGTAAACGTAGCAGAGTACAGTAGGCGTGTCTTGTGTAGCCAGGACCAATAGGAAGAAGGTAAGAAGAAATACAGAGACCAACACAACTGGTATTGGTGTAGTGGATAATATAGGCAGCTCACTTCAACCTTGTCTTCAGTGACAGTAAATCTGGGCCTTCCTAAGGGATAAAGTACAACACACGTCATAAAATTTGCTGTTTGCAATTGGCTCTCAAGTCTCCACTCCAGTTTGCAACACCTGAAACAGTAAATTAAAGTGCGTTTGAAAGAGCTAAGTTTTGCCTTCCGCCAAGTAATAGTAAGAAATGTGCATGAGTTTTAAGTTACGCGAGCAGGGTAACATGAGTGATATAGGCTATTCACAGTAAAGTGAGCACATTTGAAAGTCACCTCATTTGGAATAACAGTCAATGAATATATTTAATTTTAGCCTTATACGTTAACTTCCGAGTGCGGTGGAATATACACACTGTTTTTTATAACTTATAGAGCAATATTTATTTCAAAAGGTGGTAAACGATGTCATGTGTTAAAATGACTCAACGTGTAGGAATTTTATAGCCACACGTTGGGGCGTACAAAATTGTACTGTAATGTGTTATGTTAACACTCATACAGTTATATATCATTATTAAATTTGCCACACTTATGGGGAGAGAAAGTTTAATACTGAAACACTATTGGGCTGTATTACAATATTGCAGCTATAAAATATTACTTCTGTGATGCATAATATAAGAAATGAATTTGTAATGCAATGAAAAAATATCCTTATATATGTGAGTGAGTCTGATAGGTTATACTAATGGTATGACTCGGCTTAAACGCTATATGCTGCTACTCAAAAAATCAGTATGTTCATCCAGATTTGAATTATCTGGGCATTTCAAAACAATTGGAAAAATAATTTATTATAGTAAGCAACCAGAGCAGTCTTAATTAGAATAAATCAATAGAAGATAAAAAAATTACTTTTGCATAACTTTATTTAAAACTAGCGACCCGCCCCGGCTTCGCGCGGGTGCAATTAAGATAAAAAACTGCTTAACCCGGCGTTAATTAGGTTGGGTAAACTCTCTTAAAGCATTTTAAAAAAAGCACATTATAATTTAATAATTAATTAAATAATTTATAATGAAAATTTTTTTTGCTATTTTTATTTGATATTTTTTTACTTTTTTATAATTTTTCATATTAATATACATTATATTACAATGCAATTTATCTGAGATAGAAGTATTTAATATGTTGTTGGCTAAGACATTCTCTGTAGACAGTGTTTGACGTCCTGTTTTTGTTTGGTAGCAAAATGTACTGTTTCTCGGGACTTACAACTCGTGATAAACCAACATATAGTTGGCCATGGGAAAAACACTCTTTTCGTAGGTCGATTCCAACCAAAGAGAAAGTTTGACCCTGGGACTTATTAATAGTAATCGCGAACGATGTTTTTACGGGAAATTGCAACCGTTTGAAAGATATTGGCAAATCCGTGGGAATCATGGGAATCCTCGGGATGTTTGCCAGCTGGCCGGCTGCTGGACCGGTGAGGATGGTCGCGACAATCAAATTTTCTTTCAAGTCTTTAATGAGCAATCTTGTGCCATTACACATGTTAGGAGGGCTTATATTCCTTAAAAGCATGATAGGAGTACCGACTTATAATGATAGTTCGTGAGGTGGCAAGCCAGAAGGATTAAGCGAATTTAGAAAATCTTGAGGAAAGTGGACGACATCGTCAACATTGGTGACTGTGTCAATCGACTTATAGGTTTTGACTTGGCCGGGAACTCTTTGTATAATGAGATTGTTGATTTCATTGACAGTGTCGTTCCTAGGCGATACTATTGCCCTGGAACACAACCAGTGAAAGTCTCTTTCTAGTAAATTTTTGAGGCCCGGATATACTGCTTCTATAAGATGCTGCAGACTGTGGACTATCTGACCTAATGTCTCATTTAAAATGATTTCAGCAGAATTAGTGCCCAAATTTAGAGAAGGAAAAACTCCTTCTCCAAGTCTGAGCAATTGTTGTGGGAAATCTTTATGCGTGTCTCCACCAAGATAGGCTCTCATATTCATTCGCAAATTTAGGTGTTGAATAGAACTCCATAAGGGATATGATTTAAGACATGCTTTGATGATATCTGCATGCATCCCTTTTGTAACTACAGGGAGTGTCTGCCGAAAATCCCCAGCAAACACAAAAGTAACTCCCCCCATAATGGCAGTAGAGCTTCTAAGGTTGGCGCCGTACGCAGCACACAGCACGTTTTATTTTCCGAATCTGTCCGTCCTGCAAAGCCGTAGTACATTATTTTGTTCTATCATCAATAGTTTTCGCAGCGCACGCAATGTAAGGAATTTTATAGGTCATTTATTTACACTTTGGGTTACATTATTGGAGTTTTAGTAGGGATCCCTATTGATTTTTAAAATAAAATATAGCCCATGACACTCAGTGATAACGTAGCATTTTACTGGTGAAAGAATTTTTAAAGTCGGATGAGTAGTTTCGAAGATTACCTCCTACATCCAAACACACAAAGTTACAAGCACTACCTCTTTATAATATTAGTATAGATTTGTTATGCTATCCTAATTTTTCAAAATTGTATTACAGACAACACCAGCCTGCACATTGCACATCACGATATCTACCAATATTAAGATTTTCTGGCGCTGGTGTCATAAATAGTTTTACTTTTACTTGGGGATCTTGCGACTTAGCTGTGTCGATAGCAGGAAATAACCGCAACTCTGCCGATGCCGTGGAATAATCCTTCACTAGTGTAGAACCCAGGAATAGCTCTCCCGCTCACCACGGACAACACATCTCCGGGTGGTGCTCAGCGAACTCGTCCTCTGCGGGCCGGAACAGCGGAGGTGGGTGCAGAATCGGAACCTAGCCAGAATCCGCAGCCAGTAGCACTCCTCTCGCAGAATTGTCTCTCCGAACACTAGACACCGCGTCGTCCTTGGTGCGAAGTCGAAAACCCCGAAATCCTCCTTTACTTGTCCGTCCTTCCTTCCGGGCTCATCGTACAGCTTATGTCGAATTACTTCTTCTTTTAAACACACACACACACACATACACATATATATATATATATATATATATATATATATATATATATGTGTGTGTGTGTGTGTATATATATATATATATATATATACACACACACACACACACACACATATGCTCAGCATTTCAATAGCGCGCGAATAACTCTGGATCGCCGTCGTAAATATCAAATTTGGCCACTCAAATAGTATAGAATATCTTCCATACACAGGACTGGCTTCTTTTCTAAGTTGGCCTCTCACTGATTCCAAATTAGAATCAATGAGTTTTTTGTTCTTCCAGATAATTGTTCAAAAATCAATCAAATGTGATAGGCGGGCTGGTGTGGCCTGATTATTTTGAGAAAACAAAAGGTAGTGCTTGTTACAAAGACAAATACTCATGCAAAGAAACCATAGATAATCATTAGAATTGCATAGCTTATACAACAAAACTGTCAAAATATAAATAAGTTTACTCATATCACAATGAACATACGCTAAACATCTGAAACACTGTATTAAAGTTTGACATTTAAATAAAATATAAAGACATAGAATAATCATAATAATGTCATAAATATTGAAGTCTTACAACGAATAAAAAATTGCTGATAGGAAAAACTAACTAACGCCTCAAAAGTGTTCACTTTACCGTGAACAGCCTATAATCGTCTTCAATCACTTAATATTAAAATGCATTGTTTATTCATTGGAGATAACTGGATAAAATAATTTTGCGTACTCTTTGAGAAATAAACTACATACTACCCGAGTTTCAATTTGTAATTACCACTGTGTAGAATTTGTGATCCAATACATTATACATTGCACGCCACCAGTAATTATATATGATATATTTGCTGTATGACATAACATATTAGACAATTTTCAACACCGCCCTGTAAGCTATAGGCTGCTCACGGTAAAGTGATCACTTTTGAGTCCCTAGTTTTTCCATTCAGCTATTTGTTATACTTTAATCACTTTTTAAAATAAATATTGTCATGTAAGTAATAAATATAGTGTGTATAATTCAGCGCACTTAGAAGTAAATGTTTAAGGCTATAATTAAAAATATTTGTTGACTGTTATTCAAAATGAGAGGGCTTTCAAAAGTGCTCACTTTACCGTGAATAGCATGTAATAAGTTTTCAAGTTGAAGCAATTGAACTACAGAAAATTTGAGTATCATTCAGTGCACTATAATCCATTCACAGTTACTTCACACTTTTCTGAAGTCCTGCTAAAGTTATATTTCCAGGACATTCCTCCGCCTCATGCAAACAAAACTTAACTACGTCTTGAAAATTACTCCAAATGACATCGCACCGAATTCGTGCACACTCTGTTGTAATAATATTTTGCATGGGAACTATTTCTTACTAGGCGCTACCAACACACATGTTTTTCACTGATTTTATTTATATTTAATATAAATGAAATACTATAATTTATAAATAAAATATAGATAAAAATTTGATTATGTTTAATAATTCAAAATTTTACAGGATTATTTATAGCAATACATTATGCACCCAATATTGAAAGGTGAAGAGCAATTTAAATGGAATGCTTGGTTAAAAGATTATTTTTATGTAATAAAAAATGAAATTAAACGAAAAATAAGAATCTTTTATATTAACTGAGGTATAAAACGATTATGATACGTGGTATATTTAGGAAATAACTAAACACGTCACACATGTGGTGATTTTTCAAAGGTCTGATTAAAAAAGTGAGGAGAAACTGTGACTAGACTATAACAGAATTTGTATTTAAAAATGTGAAGTTTTCACTATGGCTTCAGTTGAATCCGACTCCTAAGAATGTGATTAACATGACCTACCGTATCATTTCATATGACAACGAATGTAGGTTGGAATTGTAAGGGAAATTTAATAAAATGCTGCCAAAGGCTGTTCACGATAAAGTGAGCATTTTTGAAAGCCTTCTCATCGGCTGTCGAGACCTGGATGGTAAGAGCCACCCAAATCTATTCACTCACTCACCGTGTTCCACGGACATGTTCCACGAGAATGATTATTTATGTCCGGACTCTACACGGCAAGGTAACAGTGCTCAGTTTTCTTTGCGACTAATCCGATTTGTGGATTTTTATACACCTTTTTGACATGTACGTTTGATGACGATAAAGTCTGTTCACGATAAAGTAAGCTCTTTGGGACTGAATCTTAGAAAAAATGTCACTGCCCATAGCTGGATTTATTTTAACGGGTGCACTGAGTGACATTCGTCCAGTAACGTTGGTAACGATGGCTGGAAAGTAGATCCATATTTTAACGTCGAATAGAAAGTGTTAGGTAACCATTTGTGAGAGATTAAAATTATTTCATTCACTTCCCGTTTTTTTTTGTAACGCATCGAAGTGTAAAAATAAACAGATTTGTAAAGTAATCATTTTCTTAATACTTTCATTGTTTCACTTGACGGACGCATGAATAAAGTGATGAGACCCATGGCAATGTTAATTTTACGTAAGGCGGAGGAATACACCACGTGCATACGCGCAGATCGTAAGCAGGGCTTTCAAAAGTGCTCGTTTTACCGTGAACAGCCTATATCATCGAGCACGCAGCGCCATGTTCACCAGTCGCAAGAAAAGCGCTGATCACAAGTACAGCGCATATTATAGTATATTGGCTGTTCATGGTCAAATTTGCACTTTTGAAAGCCCTGCTAATGATCTACTTGTATGAACTTTGCGTATTCTTCCGCCACATGAAAAATTAATATTGCCATAGGCCTCATCACTTTATTAATCCGTCGGTCCAGTGAACCTAAGAAATTATTAGGAAAGTGAATATTTTATCAATCTGCTCGTCTTTACATTTCGATGTATTAAAAAAAACAGAAAGTGAAATAAATAATTTAAAATAGCACTGTTAGCCATGTGACTTTGGCAATTGCACTGCTGTGGGGCAAGTCAATGTTGGGTACATGCACAGAATACAAATAAGCAGTCCACCTCATCTTTAGTCTATGCTTATTTAAGTCTATAAACATCTCAATAATGGCCACGTGGTAAATAATGGTTTGAAACATAGACTAAAGATGAGATAGACTGATTCTTCGTCTTCTGCGCATGTACCCAAAATCAACAGTGATGAACATGTTTGTTTATATCTTAATTTTCAAAAGACAAGTACGATTTGAATTTAATTAAACTGCATTACATATAGGGTAGATAAAGTATGCCAACATATTCTAACCTCAAATGAGTCCACGACGCTTTTGCTTGTCGCGGAGGTGGAAATGCAGTTCAATGGTGGGATACGGAAAGTGGTTTTCCTTAGCTAGCGAGATCGCTTTAAGCCCCTCTCACACTGTCAGATTTTCGCCTTCAACTATATTTGACAATAAAATTTGAAGGCAAAATACGGCTATAAAATTTTTCCTTCCAACAAATTTGATAAAATCATCTTGTATCTCTCACACCGTCAATTTTTTTTTTCACTGTGAAAATCTAATTTGAATAATTATTTTTAAATAATTTTCATAGTGAAATATTGCTTTCGTTTTCCACACAGACCATTACAGGAAGAAATGTAAGGAATGTTGTAATTTATTTTTAGTTTCTTTACTAAATTCAAATGTTATTTATCAGAGATGTTTCCTGCAAAATGAAATTTAATACATCTGAGTTCGTAATATTATGTGCAATATTCACTTGAAATAGCCTTCATGACCAAACAGCTTCTTCATAACCTACTTCGTTTCCAACAACTGTTCGTTATTTTAAAGTTTCTTTGCGTCCATTTTTGTAGCGCACGATTCTGATTGACTTAGACCGTCAAACATCAAATCAATTTTATAACTGGTCCAATCTTCAAATATTTTATGGAAACTGAAGCCACCCAACTTTTCCAGACGTACAGTATATGACAGCGTTTATGACGTTTCGATGATGTCATAACTGTCCAATTTTATTTGACCAAACTTATTGGAAGCAGTTTGACGGGAAAAAATTGGATTTGGTTGTGTTGGAGATACGGCCGTTTGTTTTGCGTGAATAGGTCTACGTTGACGCTCTCGGATGCCTTGATGTTTATTTTACGTTCCCGGCACCACTTAACTCGATCATATGGGGTTTCATGGGTATCACTGGATAGCTTTTGAGATGCTCTTTCCAACCGTATACGATTTCTGTATTTCGAATTGACATTTTGACGAGTATAGGCCGAAATTGTGTTAAGTTTTCTTAATTCTTTACATTAAACGCTTACAATTTCACCATAACCACACCACACAATTGTTTTTATACACGCAATCGAGTGATCTTGGCGAGAGCTTTCGATTGAAACCTAAACGAGCGTCGTAGCTTCTCGTAGCAAAAAGTTATACTACGCGGAAGTTATGAGACGAAGCAAAACGAACTCAAAATTGCGCCCCCCCCCCCCCTTCCGGGCGATGTTTATCAGTCCTCACTCAAGGTAACATAGTCTTTGATCCTTTGGCAATCGAGTGGTGCAATTGAATTTTGAATGTAGACGATGGATTCGGAGTTGCAATGCCAAACTGTATCCCCCGATTTTGTTATCGTCGGATTTTCTGGATTGCCTCCCACTAAGGTTGCAAATTTAAATCCGTATTCACGTCAAAATTTGGCAGTGTGGCAGGGGCTTTACCCCGTATGCACTTTTCGGTTTAACTTCACAATGTTACGTGCGCGCGTAGCAAAAGGGCGGAGCGTGGTTGGCGCTGCCGTTGATGTGCCCCGGAGCTGTGGTTAATCGCGCGGGCCGGGACGGCCAAGTGTCCAGGGAGTAATTCACGGAGGACGCTGTGATCTCGCCACCTCCTGCCGCTTCGTCACCGTGGAGCGGGGTCCTCATGCATACACAACGTGCCGGCTTTTAGCCGGATCACTTCCTGCCCGTTAAACCGACCCCCCCCCCTTCCGACCCCTTCACGCCAAGCGCGCACCCTCGTCCCGTAACCGCCGCCCTTCCCACCTTCGACACCCTCGGCTTCTGCCTCGTATGTAATACACCGCGCTCCGATTGATTCCGGTTGAAACCACTCCCCTCCCCTTTATACTTGCGGGACTATTAACGCGATTTTCAATCTTTACCCGCCATGCGTATGCAACCAGGATTCCGTCCTATGAGTGCTTAACACTTTGTAGACTATGCTCGAGTGTAACTCGAGCGAAGCTAATTTGAAAATTTCTTTTTTGTTCAGAACAAAACTCACATGGATGTGCAGTCTTTGTTCGGCTAGTGTTTAACACGACCTCACAATGACACGACAACGCAGTAACAATGATATTGCCAACGACATGATTGATTGTAAATCCTTTTGTATGATAAAGTACATTTGATTGGGTGAAAATTGGCTCAACTCTCCATTGGTTGATGACTGGCCAATAATGAACGCTTTTAAGTACAGGGAATTGTCCTGTGTTGTATGGACCAATAGGACGATTGTGTGTTCTGACACAAGCATCAACAGAACCGGTGTTACTGCAGTAGTGGATGTAGGCGACTCACTTCTAATTTATCGTAAATGCCAGTAAATGTGTGCAGACTTCAGTATGTTAACATACTGAGGTCTGCACACATTTTCAGTCACTGAAGACAAGGTTGAAGAAAGTTGCCCCTATATTCTCCACTGCATCAATATCAGTGTTGTGTAGGTGTCTGTATTTTGGCTTGCCTTCTTCCTATTGGTCCTGGCCACACAAGACACGCCTACTGTACTCTGCTATGTTTATCACTGACTGTCCATTGGCCAATGGAGTTGCTTGTTGACTATATGCCAATCAATGTGTCGTGACTGATCTAATATATTTCACAATCCAACATGTTCATTTGAGATACCATTAAACGGTACAGTTTTATTCTTACGGATTGAAATGGTGACTAGTTGTAATGTTTTTGTTAGATTCCCATCAAGTCAAGTTAAACAGTGAATCAATATAAGTGTGAGATTCTCTTCAAAAGTGAAGAAATTTCCTAATAAACGTTGGCCGAGAATATACGTGTATACTCCTCAAAGGGTTAACACACTTAGGTCTGCACACATTTACTGGTACCTTACACAAATTAGAAGCGAGTCACCTATATCCACTACTGCAAGAAAACCAGGGCTGTGTTGATTTCGGTGCAATGTACCCTTGATCCCTTCCCGTTCCACAAGCCCTTGTTCCCTTCATGAGAAATATTCGTTACCAAAATCCGGAAGCCTGTGTTCGTTTCCACCTCGAGTTTAACTGAGTCGAATTTGGCTCAATGCGAGTTTCGTTTGTCTTTGTGACGTTCGCAAGCGTTTCCCGCAGCCGCGCAGAGTTGTAAACACAAAACAAATACACGCAAATTAAATTTTTCAAACAGTTGCGAATCAAAAACTATCTAGGGCTGGAGAAGGGCAAGACGCTCGTGCGCTTGCCTGAAGGGGACATTATAGGGCGCATAATGTGCCCTTGCTGCGAATTCAGACAGCGGCAATGCGACGTCACATCCGGGGTGCACTTTTCAAAGGCACGAAGGCAGATAAGGGCCCTTAGCTGGCGAATTCCAACACAGCCCAGTTCTGTTGGTCTCTGTGTTAGAAAAATTGCAAAGTTCCCTGTGGTACCTGGGATCAAAGGAGCCGATTTTAGCTTTTGTTTGTGGGGGCTAAAGTAGTCTGGATAGAAAATAGAGCTCCAGATACGACCTTTTAATAGGTATCGGCTACCTGGAGGGGAGGTTTGGAGAGGCCAGCGCTGGTTCCACCGGGAACTTTGGTCTCTGTGTTAGAGCTCACCATTGTCATATTGATCCATACCACACCGGACACTACCCTGTACTTTACAGCGTTCATCAACCAATGGAGGACCGAGCTGATATTCACCCATTCAAATGTTCTTTATCGTATAAACGGATTTGCAATCAATTATGTCCCTTTGAATATCTATAAAAAAAATTATATAACTCGGCAACAATATAGACTCAACAATCCTTTGTGCATTCGAGCATTGTTTAGTTTGGCTGTTGCTCCAGTTAAAACCCAGATCTGTTAGCAGGGGATTCGGTTCCTAATTTCCTTGCGGGTTCGTTATTGGTTGAAGGACGTTCGGGGGCGTCTACAAAAAACTTTGGACCAATAGAAGCACAAGCACATATGTATACACAAATGCAGTTAACTTGTCCTCAGATGAAGCTGCGAAATTTCCGGGTCTCTAAATATTATTGTTACTGTGTTGACGTGTTCTTGTCAGATCGTGTTAAACACTAAGACAGCACATCCACGCTAGTTTTGTTCTGAACAGAAAAGTAAATTTTCAAATTAGCTTTGCTAGAGCTACACTCGAGCACAGTCTACAGAGCGTTGACAATGCGGCGGTGAAACGGACACTTGTTCCTTACGCCAGCAAAATGGTGCCTCTGCTAACCTGTCGGAGAACCATTCGCCAATCAACGCCTGTTAACCTACTTGTCAGCCGGAAGGTTTTTGCAGCACCCGGTAGCCAATCAGTAGTAGTAGTAGGACTATGATGGCTTCACTTCACTTTTGATTAATCGGATTAACCCTTTGATATCAAATTGATTGAAAGGGTTAATCCTCAATTCGATCTTACCCCGATCAAAATTTTTAATTCTGATTTTAATCCGATGAAATTTTTTTATTACTCTTTAATACGATCTTAATCCGATCGATTTGTTTTGTATTTTCATCGGACAAAATTGTATGTAACTTTGATTGATTGGTACAATTAATTTAATTGAATTAATCAATCAAAAATTTGGTGAGTGTATAGTTGTACTTATGTTCTTTCGTTTTGGGTGGGGATGGGGAATAGCTGCGGTACGTCCTCACCCTTTGAGCTCTGGCACTCGATGAGGTGTGGCATGTGGGGACAGGGTGTGTGTGTGTGTACATATAGTGAGTTTTGTGCAAGAGTGGCATAAGTGTTGATTTTTTGGGTTCGTAGTGGTATTGCTTGTAGATAGTGATGGGAGATAGGCGATTTTTTGGTAATTAAACAGAAAGAGAAAACGATGTATAGTTAACACACGATAAATTTCTGAGTGTTTACACAAAATATATTTCAAACGAGTTCTACATATGAATAAATAACATAAGAGAGAATTTTAACTACGTGAATAACTTGGTGTCGACAAGTGTTAAACGATCACAACTATGTGAGTCTCCAGTATGAAATGAATTGATTAACAAAGCAAAAATGTACCTATCAATTTACAAATTAAATGGCTAATGAAAACAAGTACGTGATTATCACTAAATAAATTGCGGAATCCAGCTATCCTGTTTTTTTTAAATAAATGAAATGGCCCCAGGAGCTTTCCCAAAACACATCTGTCTGCCTGGGAGGCTGGTTAATGAATGACTGTAGTGTATGACATGTGCCAGCTTATAAGCTGTTATATACGTAGAGTGCAGCCGATAGGCAAATGAGTTGAAATTATGGCAAAAACTCTGAATACACTACATCCTACAACAGACGACGAAACAATTTTTTTTTTAAACTTACCTATATTTTTGTACGAAAGTTTCACTATTGTAAGAAGAAGAATTCGCTTTTAACACAAATTTTCTGTCGAAGCATAAGGAGACTCGAATGGCTTAATCCCGCAACACTTTACGGAAACGTACTATATATTATTTTTAATTCACAAAAGTTGGTCGAAGAAAAAATATTTAAAATAACGGATATACTACAAATTTTTCCGTTAAGTCTGTGGAATTCACGGCACTAGTTACGGAAACTATAATTGAAAATGTTATGAAGTTTTGTGGATGGATCTCAGAAATGGGATTTACACGATAAATTCACTATATGGGTTTAACATTCTATAATTATTTTTTCCCGATAAATTAAAAAAAAAACATATAAAAATGTTTTGTATTTAAACTCATATATAATATCTCTTAACGGGAGGTTAAGCCCACTGACTGCAGTGTCCAGTGAATAAATTCTTCAGAGGAGAGAGCGCTGTATACGTGTATCCAGGGTAATTGTTTGCACCAAATAAGATGGCACTGGACATCTAGAATTGTGCACATCGGTCTTGCCTGTAGCTGCTCTTCCCTCACCCCTTGTCCTGAATATGTCTTTGTGCAAAAAGAGAGCATCTATCCAAGGCCACACAATTCCTGCTATAGGTCCAACACCACAAAAACCTGTTCAGCGACAGGCACCCCCTCCCCCTACACCACCAGCCCAGAGCACATTTTCGGCTAGAAGTACGTCTGTCCTGTCCACGGAGGGTTCTACACAATGCCCACTATCGATCCAAGGCCACGAACCCCCACCCTCCTCCCTTCACCACCATCCCAGGTCGCGTCTTTTGTCCGACAAATTCGGGGACTCTTCACCTGCCAGACACCCCTCGAGATACCAAGATGGACTCTTCCAAAGCATTTATTTGATTGCAAAACTATGCTTTACCTATGAATTGTGGACACTCCCAAAAATCTGATCTATCCAGTTCTGTGAGAGGAATAGCTATTCCCTTGACTCGCCATACCTAGAGCTGGTCAGCAGCCTTCAAACCTTTATACCAGTGATGTTCGAAAAATCCTCGTATTTCGAGTCTCAACCGTTTGAACGTTTGATGCAAAGGAATATATTTTAACAATTCCCAATGTTTAATTACACATTATTTGTGAGAAAATGTACAAATAATAACCTAATCACGATCTAGGCGAACAATTCAAATGAATAATTGAATAAAAATTTCTCACAAAATGAATAAATGTACAAATACTAACCAAACGACTTGAATGAAACAGTCCATACACTTTGTCGAAGAAATATGATGAAATCAATACTAAGTTCCGTAAATGTCTTAACACAAACACTATTTATCGACCCAAAATAATTTTAACAAAAACTCAGTCAAAAACATACTGTAGAAAAAAAAAATCTCGTAGTGAAAACATGTAGACTAGCTTCAGAAATCCACATTTACAAATCCTAGCTGAATAACACACATATTATTTTAAAAATAATAGACACAAGCAAACTTCAAAATAACGGAAAAGATTTCTACAATGTACGCTATCGCAATAAAATCTTAGTGACTCCCGTACTTAACACTCATAGAGAAACATAATTAAAATGTTAATCATCGATTATTAAAAAAGAAATTATTTTATTAACATGCATAAAAATATTCTAACTCATATAGTATATTTTATGCTACTAAGGTTAAAGTATGAATATACTATTATAATTTACGATATACCAAAAATCGAACAGCAAATTTATGTATCTTAAATGTATACTCTATTGAATGTAAGTACGCCAAAGTTTATCCACTTAAGCTTACAAAAAGAAAAAAAGATAATCACATAAATTTACTTTATTTCAATGAAGACAAAGCAGATGCAGATCCACAAAAATCGCATTATTGTCGGATAAAAGATTTATTGAAACTGCTTTCAATGCAAAAAGATAATCATAAATGTAAAGCTTATATATGTGATATATGTCTTCAATTATTTTATACTCAAGAGAAATTAAGTAAACACACAGAAGACTGCTCTCAAAATGAAGCAGTAAATGTCAATATACCTGTGAAAGGAGAGAAAATATTTTTAAAAGTTTATAATCATAAAATGAAGGTTCCGTTCGCAATATTTGCCAATTTCGATTCATTATTTAAGAAAATATCAACAGTTAAGCCAAATGCTATGGAATTATATACATTTAAATTAATAAAAAAATACCTGGTTTTAACTCAAGATGATATTGATAATGGTCTTTATAGGAAATACTTAAAGAAAGATACAATCTTACTAATGATCAAATAAATAAAATTTTATAAGCTAAATTATGAATAAAATACTATGAAATATCAATTACATAAAGCATCTGGTATTTGCTATCATATTGTATCTGCTTATGGCGATTATAAGCCACCAGCAGTATATCGAGGACCAAATGCACATATAAATTTATACTGTCAATCCAAATAGAATTAGAAAGAACTGGGGAAATATATTCCCAAAATGAATCACTGCAGCTGCTACTAAAGAGCTAGGCTATGATGAAAAAGATATAGATTTAATTGCAAATAATGAAGAAAAGTTTATTTGTTTTGGGAAACAAATAGGAAATTTAGAAATGTTATTTATAGACACACTTAAATGTATGGCTAGCAGTTTCGACAAATTATCATCTAATTAAACTAAAGAACAAATGAAATACATATACAAACAATTTCCAAAAGATCATGTAGATTTAGTTATCAAAAAGGGTTTCTGTCCATAAGACTATCTGGATAGCCGGAAAAATTTAACGAAACTATGCTTCCACCAGAAAGCGACTTTTATAATAAACTAAACAAATCTGATATAACTGACGACAATTATGAGCATGCAAAACATGTATGGAATCAATTTAATATTAATAATCTTGGCGAATATCACAATTTATATTTAAAATGTGATGTATTACTGTTAGCAGATATTTTTGAAAATTTTAGGAAAACATGTATATAATTCATATGAATTAGATCCAGTGTGGCATTTCACAGTGAAGGCTTATTGTGGGACGTAATATTAAAAATGACTAAACAACCATTAGATTTATTACATGACTATGATATGATTTTAATGATAGAAAAAGGTATAAAAATGTGGAATAGCACAATGCTGTAAACGATGTGCTAAAGTAAATAATAAAATATTTAGATGTTTTTGACTAATCAAGAGTCCAACTATTTAGCATATCTTGAACCAAATAATTAATATGGCTGGACAATGTCTCAATATTTACCATATGGTGGTTTCGAAGGAGAATAAACAGCACTTAATTTTTATAATGAACATATATTAAATTTGTATAACGATTCTAATTATGGTTATATATTCAAAGTTGATTTGGAATATCCTAAGAAACTACATAAATTACATAAAATCTACCTTTTTGCCCAGAAAATAAGGTAGTTCCACAAACAAAGCAGTCTAAATTATTAACAACTTTAAAAAATGCCTAAAGAATGGATTAAAACTTACAAATATACATAGAATATTGAAGTTTGATCAGTCATTGGCTGAAGAAATATATAGATTTAAATACAACAATGAGAACTAATGCTAAAAATTGTTTTGAAGAAGATTTTTATAAGATTCTGTTTTTGGCAAAACTATGGAACATATAAGAAACAGAGTGAATATAAAACTAATAGCAAATGAAGAAAAATGTGAAAAATGAATAGCAAAGCTAAATTTTAAGAAAAATACTATATTTAATGAAAACATTGCAGGTATACATATTAATAAAACAAATGTGAAATTTAATAAACCTATTTATGTTGGCATGTCAATCTTATAGATATCAAAAGAATCTATGTATGATCTTCATTATGAAGTTATGAGACCAAAATATGGAGATAATATTGAATTATGAAGTTATGAGACCAAAATATGGAGATAATTTTGAATTATGTTATCAGGATACCTATATATATATATATATAAACAGATGATTTTTACATAGATATGAAAACAATGATAGATAAATTTGACACAGGTAACTATCCAACTGACAATATCTATAACATACATCAAATAAATAAGAAAGTTTTAGGTAGTAAAAAAGACAAATGTAATGGCAAAATAATGAAAAAATTGGCTGGTTTGTGATCAAAAATGTATGCTTATAAGGTTGACGATAATGAAAATAAAAATCGAAAGGAGTAAAGAAATATCTTGTTAACAAGCAAATAACATTTGTTTGTTTAAAGAGAAAATACAAATTAGAACAATGAATCTAATAAGAATCAAAAAGCATGAAATGTATACAATCGAAGTTAATAAAATTGTATTAATTCATAATGATGACAAGAGAATTATACTAGGAAATAAAATATATACACTGCCATACAGTGGTCGAAACAGAGTATCTTAAACATCGTTAATTTCTTAAACAATATCAATGCAGCACCATCTAAATCAAACAGTTTGCCATTTTTGTCTGCAATTTTGAAACAATATGATTAAATTGCTCATTGTTAACTGATAGAAAATTGTATATGCGGGGTCATAGCTAACATAATCTTTAAAGCCAAACATAGTTTATGGTGGAAAACTATCAATTATATCAGTTTCTAGATGGTTGGATTCATCATACTTCATGAACATTCCATGGGCTAAATTACAATGAATATTTATTGTTTTATGTGGATTAAAATTAGGCAATCTAGTGCCCACGACAAATCTGTCCTTTTAGATAGTAATATTTCTGTCCAAACCAAGAATATCAGATAATCGGTCATCAAATTTAATACCAAACTTAGATTTGATAGCTATTTGGTTTTTTAAATATTGTCTATTGTCAATCCAAGGTTGTTTGATGAAAATGGATCGATTCAATTGATATATTTTTTCAAAGATTCAGTAGTGTATTGGCCTCTAGGGATACTTATAACTTTGTTTTTTTATCAGCGACAGCACATCTTTTTTTTCGATTGTTGTTATAGTATTATTGTCTATATTTGAGTCAAAATTTTTGTATGAAAATTAATGCAATCGATTTTTCAGTATGGACGATTGCATAATGAAGCTTCTTCTTCAGTACAGAAGTTGTATTTGTTAACTTTAATACTTTATTATCCACTTATTACAAAAATTATTATTAAATGAAAAAGCAGCAGTCAATGCAGCCTATGCCATGCAAAGTTAATTGGGGTGTTGACTTTTTGATTTCTGAAGAAATTTCAAAAAAATATAAAGAATGGAGAACTACTACCTGATAATATGACGGAAATAATTGTAGGTGCTAGTAAATGTGTAAAAACTAATTTGATGATAAATTTTATTTATAATTCAGTTGGCTAAATTTCAATAAATTGTATGCTTGCTCGAAAAGTTTGAATCAGCACAAATATATTCAGTTACAGGATTATTTGGATGAGGCATTAGAAAAATTATAAGTTAAAGAAAAATGGCATACTTTTTTTAATAATAATGATGAAATGACTCCTTAGAGCAATGTGAAGACAAAGCACTGGTTATCTTCGATGATGTCATTTTAGGCAATAAGATATAACTCACGATTATTTCACTAGAGGAAGACATAATTTAGATGTATTTTATTTGACCCAAACATATTAAAAAATACCTAAATAGTTGGTACGAGATAACACTAATTTCTGGTGTATATTTAGAGAAGATGATACTAATTTAAAGCACATTTATAATCATTTTGTTGGTGGAGATATGCCTTTGAAAAATTATGCCTTTGAGGTATACCTTTGAAAAACAAAACTGGGAAACATGCTGGAGATGCAATGAAGACCGTTTTGAAAGAGAGAAAGTCAATTTCACTCCAAATCGACAGAGGATCCGAATTTTTTCCTGTGCTGTTCAGGAAACTAATGACAGATTATGGTATTAATCACTACACAACATATTCGGAACTTAAAACCACTGTTGTGGAACGATACAATAAATCAATTAAGCAGTTAGTATATACATTTTACGTCAAAAGGGACTTACATATGGGTTTAATGTTTTGCATGAAATAGTTACACTTTATAATTCCAGATACCATAGAACTATGAAGATGGGGCCCAAAGATTTTACAGATAATAGTTTAATGAAAACCATTTATAATAATCTTAAAGTCATCGATGAGAAAAAACAAAAGTTCAAAATTGGTCAATATATACGTATCTCAAAGTAGAAAGTAATCTTTGAGGAAAAAATTTATGGTTAATTGGTCTTATGAAATATTTAAAATTATTTCAATTAGACAAACACATTCCAGAGTGTATTACCTAGAAACCTATGATGGAGAGCCCATAAAAAGCAGTTTTTACAAACATGTACTGAAAAAAGTTACTTCTCCAAATGAATATTTGATTGATAAAATCATTAAAAGGAAAAAATATATGTCCTTGGTTCGATGGAGGGGTTTCTTAGAAGCATACGATTCGTGGGTTAAGAATAAAGATCTTAAATATTGTAAAGTTATGATAGTAAATAAAATATTTTTAATCATTTTTAACATGTTACTTTATTTAATAAACCTCTGGATGGGGCTTGGATGTGTAATTTATTGTATAATCTATCAACTTGTTGATTGGATTATTGTTTCATTGGATTTGTATTTAAGCGATAATCCGCTGTATTTATTTCATTTTATTAGGTACGTAATTCGTTGTGTTTGATTGCTGTTAATTGTGATGTAATTCACATTTAGCTGATAATCAATTACATGTTATAAATAATTCAATTGGTAGCTGTGATAGATTTATATTTGTAAAACAGTCTGGGTGGGTCAGTGTGAATTTAAATTTTTAATTCATTTGGTATTTGTGATTGATTGGTATAATTGGGTGTGCTTAATTTGTAATTCAATGTATCGGGTTTAGATGTTAAATAGTTATGTTTTATTTGTAATTCAAGTTCGTATTTGTGTATCATATTCTTCAATTGCTTTCAATATTACATTTCTTGGAATTTGGATAATATTTTGTGGGACTTTACTGCTTGAACACATTTAGGGCTGATTTATTATGTTTGTTTAATTCTTTGTTGTAATATATTTTCGCAGAATTTTACAACTTAAAAGCATTCGGGACACAATTCCATTTTAATGTTATTTAGAATTTATTTGAAGTGTGATATATTTCTTGGAACTTGGATAATGTTTCCGGAATTTGTTTCTCGGATTAGATTTCTATGGGATTTTGTGTTTTGATGCTATATTTCTAGGAAATAGGATGTTTCCTAGAATTTTTCAGTTTAATTAAATTAATTTCAGTATGTGAGTGTGTTTAGTTAGGATAGAGTGTTGCTCCTTCGCTATAACATTTACACGAAAATTTCTATTAAAATTGTTTGATGATGTAAACAATTTTTATGATGTACATTAGTTTATTTTTTGACTGTCTACACAAGTTAAATTTTTGATGATGTAAAGTAACTCACATCATTTTTAAAAAGCACATTTAAGATATAAAGTTTTTGCTATTGAAAACTGGGCTTAAATTCCAATGCAATACCATGAGTTTAAATTTCAATGTTATATTCTAAACGAAGTCTGCTTGCTTAAAATTTAAAAGTTGTGAAAAACAGACATGGCAAGGCATGTCGCGAACCAGTGTGTAAAGTAGAGGTGAGCTGCAGGTTGGCAATTCGTATCGCGGACTGAAGTCATGGGAGGAGGGGGGGTAAAGTTCTCCTGCTGGCTGTGCATGCGCGCAGGCGACCCCAAGCTCTGTGCGGTGAGCGTTAGTGGGGAAGGTGGGATGTCGGGTGGATGGAAGCAGATGTGTTTCGATAGTGGCGTACGCTGCAGACTGTGACGGTTTACTGAAAAATTTTTCATTCTCTCGTCCACGTATGGCCCAAACTCCAACCTGCATGCACAGTCTAAACTTTCATTCGTGCCATAGACTGCTCCAATTCCATGCCCGTCACTCTCATCAGCTCTTGATACCTGCCCTTCGCCCGCTAACCACACCCTCAGCTCGCTACCTGTCTCCACTCTCGTCCTCTGTATCTTTTGTAAACACTTCGCATTTTTGAAAACTATGCGAGTGTTGTTGCTTTTTAAACACACAAAATTTCTTTTTTTACAATAAATTTGGAACAAATAATACTTAGCATAGAATATTAAACATGAAATATGCATAAATATTTAAAAACAGATTGAATATGTTTATTATTCCCCTGTATTTGAAGACATTTGGTTTAACCGTGAGTTTGTTTAATGTAAGTTTTCAATGGTTGAAAGTAAAAAAAAACATTTACTTGTGTATTTCTTAAATCGAAAGATGAATGTTTTAAAAAGATCGGCGTTCTTTCAATGTTTAAAAAAAAAATTTATGTGTGAAAAATATGTCTTATAGTTAGTTATGGTTTGCTGGAAATGCGATAAAGTTTGCTGTATTAAAATATAACATTTTTGTTGGAATGTTAAATCTGGGTATTATCTTGTGGCGATTACAGAATCGGTCAATATTTTCCTTCATGGATATAAATTTCATCGACGGGAGATGTGAAATTTTCTTTCGTTGGGAATACACCAGGCTCTGGCTTTGGGAGAAACAGTTTTTCTTGTCGGTTTAGTGTTCGGACGAAAGTAACTTTTCGTAGGGAAGAGGGTGGAGGGGAGACAGCCAAGGTCAGTTCAAAATCTGCTGTCCCGAGGTTGGAGCCTTCCCGATGTGATGCACAAAAGACTGGCTTTGGACTTAAGGGAAGCTTCAGTTTCTGGCCGAGGCAGCTATTGTCTCGGAAAACATGCGCTCTGGGCTGGTTGTAAAAGGTCGGGTTGCTTGGCTTTGGACAGGTGAGTCCTCCAACCAGCAGAAAGCGCACTCTGTGCTGGTGTAGGAAGAGGGGGGTGTGGCACTTAACAGGTTTTTGCGGCATTGGATCTATATCGGGGTGCGTGGCCTTGGAGAAGAACTCTTCTTTTGGACGAAAACACACTCTTGGCTGGAGGGGTGCGTGGCCTTGGATAGAAACTCTCTTTTCACACAAAATCACCTTCTGGACAAGGGGTGGGGGAGGGCAGTTGCAGGCAGTACCAATGTGCACACTTATAGCTGTCCAGCACCATCTTAGTTGGATGCCAAACTTACCCTGGATACACATATACACCAGTCTCTCATCTGTAGTATCTCTCATTAAGCAATATTATATATGTGTTTTAATATATAAAATTTATATAAGTTTTTTTTAAATTTATCAGAAAAAAATAATTTTCGTGTATTAAACCTATATAGTGTGTTTATCGTGTAAACCCCATTTCTGAAATCCGTCTACAAAACTTCATAACATTTTCAACTGTCGTTTTGGTAACTAGTGCCGTGAATTTCACATACTTAACGGAAAATTTTGTAGTACGTCCGTTATTTTAAATAATTTTTCTTCGACCAACTTTTGTGGATTAAAAATAATATATAGTAAGTTTCCATAAAGTGTTGCGGAATTAAGCCAACCAAGCCTCTTTATGCTTCGATGGAAAATTTGTGTTAAAAGTGAATTCTTCTTCTTACAATAGTGAAACTTTCGTAAAAAATATAAGTAAGTTTAAAAAAAAATTATTGAGGATGTAGTGTATTCAACATTTTTTGCTGTAATTTCAATTTAGTTGCCTATCGGCCATGCTCTATGTATATAACAGCTTCTAAGCTGATGCACATCATACACTACAGTCATTCATTCACCAGCCTCCCAGGCAGATGGATGTGTTTTGGGAGAGCTCCTGGTGGGATTTCATTTATTTAAAAAACAGAATACCTGGATTCCATAATTAGTTTGGTGATAGTCATGTACTTGTGTTCATTAGCCATTTAATTTATATATTGATAGGGACATTTTTGCTTTGTTAAATAATTCATTTCATGCTGGAGATCACACCACACTTCATCCGAGTGTCAGAGCTCCAAGGGTGAGGACGTACCACAGCTGCTCTCCATCCCCACCCAAAAATAAAGAAAAAATAAAGTACAGCTATACACAACAATTTTTGATTGATTAATTCAATTAAATTAATTGCATCAATCAATCAAAGTTACATACAATTTTATCCTATGAAAATTAATTAATCGGTTGGATTAAGATAGGATTAAAGATCAATAAAAAAATTCATCGGATTAAATTTTTTGGTCGGATTAAGGATTAATCGTTTCAATCAATCTGATATCAAAGCATTAATCCGATGAATCAAAAGAGAAGTGAAACCATCACGTCTCTACTACTCCAATCAAACACAAGACTCCCGTTCCCAGAGACTCACGCAGCCAATGACAATGGACACACACATACACCAAACGAACCGCCACACCGTATAGTCTCTGTATATTAATCTACTCTTTGGAATGACTAGAGACGCGGGGAATTTAGCGGATTCACTTGGCATTAAGCTAGACTCCGCAAAGCTTTGTGTACTCGAGCTTCAGTTAATTGTTCAATGGCTGAGGCTCCTGTTTAACCTCAGACCAGGTACCACAGGATTAGCTCCTCTTTTAATGTGAAAATTGCGACCATAGGGGGAGGCAATCTAGAAAATCCGATGATAACCAAATCGGGGGATACAGTTTGGCATTGCAGCTCCGAATCTATCATCTACATTCAAAATTCAATTACACCACTCGATTGCCAAAGCATCAAAGCATATGTGACGTTCGGAGAGGGCTCCGAAGCATCATGCGCGGTGAGGTTTTTTTTTGGGGGGGGGGGAATTTTGAGTTTGTTTCGCCGCGTCTCATAACTTCCTTGTAGTATAACTTTTGATTTTGACTAGGAGAAGCTACGACACTCGTTTGAGTTACAATCGACAGCTCTGGTCAAGGTCGATCGATTGCTTGTATAAAAAACATTTGTGTGGCGTGGTTGTGGCGAAAATGAATAAGTTTAATGTATGAAATTAAGAAAACTTGAAACAATGTCGGCTTATACTCATAAAAAAGCCAAGTCGAAATACAGAAATCGTATACCGTTGGAAAGAACATCTCGAAAGGAATCCAGTGATACCCGTAAAACCCCATATGATCGAGTGAAACGGTGCCGGGAATGTAAAATAAACATCAAGGCGTCCGAGCGCGTAACCGTAGACGTATTCATGCAAAATAAACGGCCGTGTCCTCAACACAGCCAAATCAAATTTTTTCTTGCAGATTAGTTATTGGCTCCAGTTCGTCCAGGGCGTGGCTTACGCAAGGTAATGCAATTGAAAAATAAAATCTGACGCTCGCCTGTTTGCAGTATAGCTTGTCCTCAATTGAATCCTAGAAATGTCTGGGTCCCTAGTAACTACTTTCCGAATCATTCAGGATATTCTGAATAA